>JAINUV010000950.1:66689-117811 GCA_020205505.1 Panax japonicus
TACAACAATAGTTTATCAGACAAGTATAGGTGTGGCTCCATTTGAAGCATTATATGGACGAAAGTGTCGCTCTCCAATATGTTGGGATGAGGTGGGTGAAGCAACATTGTTGGGACCCGAATTAGTACGTATGACTACCGAAAAGATCCAAATGATTCGACAACGTATACAAACGGCACAAGATCGACAAAAGAATTATGCGGATCTTCATCGAAAGAACGTCGAATTTAGTATAGGGGATCATGTATTGTTGCGAGTTGCTCCATGGAAGGGAGTTACAAGATTTTGGAAGAGAGGAAAGCTCAATCCACGATTTATTGGTCTATTTCAAATTCTTGTCCGAGTAGGAAATGTAGCCTATAGACTCGCGTTACCTCCGAGTATGTCTCGTGTTCATAATGTGTTTCACATATCTGTACTTCGTAAATATGTGAAAAACCCGAACCACGTTATTGAGTTAGAACCAGACGAGATAGCCGAAGACTTAACGTATGAGGAGGTGCCTGTCAAGATCTTGGATAGGAAGGATCATGTCCTATGTACAAAGGTCATACCACAAGTTAAAGTTTTGTGGAGGAATCATGCTATAGAGGAAATGACTTGGGAATTAGAAACAGAAATGAAAGCGAGGTATCCTCATCTTTTTGAAACACCAGGTACGTACGTCAATTTCGAGGACGAAATTCCATAAGAAGGGGAGGTTGTAAGACCCCAAATAATTAATAAATAAAATTTAATTTCCTCTAATTATTATTTTGAATAGTAAGGGTTGATTTGATTAATGTGGATAGTTATGGGTAAAATACGCAAATATTTCAAAATAAGCAAGTGGTTATAAAATATTCATTGTTGTCGGGGAATATTCGTTTGGTCATGGAATATTCGTACTGTCGGGGAATATTCGTACGACGGCGCAGCCATGTGTGGGCCCTATAACGGGAATATAAGTTGTTTAAAAATAACAGCGTAGTTGTTACCGTTAATACTGTTAAAATACTCGGTGGTTAAAACACAGTAGCACACGGTATTGCACCAATTATTGATTCTTACGTAAGAAGACACTACTCAATAATTGTTACAGTAATTATTGTTCAGTATTTTATTTTATTAAATAATTGCTGTGTTGATATTTTATATTACTGTTGTTTTAAAAATTGTCATTACACAGTATTTTTCATTATCGAAGCAATAATTCATATTATCTGAATAATATTATTTGAAAACATTATTGGCAATGTCTAGAAAGTTCTGTCTAAAGAGAGGTTTGGTCACCTAATTACGCGCCAGTAAGGAGAAATTCTTATTGGAAAGCCCCCTCTTTCCTGGGAACGTCCTGGTTGCCAGTACTGTGATTCTGTAATATTATTTGTGAATAATTAATTATTAATTTATATGATGAGAAAAATATTGATTTTATATGAATATAGATGGAGAAATTTTTAATGTGACAATTGTTGAAAATTAATATTTTATCTTTTTTTGATAAAATAATTCATTTAAATATATTATTTTAATAATATATTAACGGTGATATTTTTATAATGAATGTGAGATATATGAGTATATGAGGAGGAAGAGTATTTTTGTGGCATTAAATGTTTAACACATATTTTGTGTATTGTTGGACATAATTATTGACCGAAATTTGATTATAGCCTTTAAAATCGCCCGTTTGTGGATTTCAGTAAATTTCTGTTTGGAATTTGGAAAAACTTTCTTCTGCAAAGTTGTAGAAAATTGAATTTCCTATAAAAAGGCGCGAGATTTGAATTTTCGGATAAAAGGGATATTTATTATGAATTATTGAAGTTCCGAAGCTCCGAAAAAATTGATTTTTGGAAGTTTAAAATATTTAAAATAGATAAAATGTTTTTTTTGTTTTATGGGCAGCCCTGGCATGTGCAAGATATGCTGAAATCAGTTGTCAAGATGTGCGTAGAGAATTTGTAATATATATAATATTATATTAAATTTTCTGCTTTGGTGTTCTAAGCAATTTCCTATAAATAGGTGCTTAGGTTAGAATTGAAAATCACACCAGAAACTGAAGTTTTCTCTCTCTATAATATCGAGCGTATTCTTGTGAGTATTTTGAGTATACTTTGAGTATTGCTATACGATGTAAGTTCAAGTCATAGCCTATATCCGGTGTTTCAGCTAGAAGTACTGATCTTCTGAGGTAAGGGATATTTTTTTTAAAATGATATTATTTCTTCTAATATCATTATGCCGAAGTATTGATCTGAACTTTAAATCAAATTTGGAACTTTTTGTGTGGAAGTTACTATTCACGTATACGGCATTATTCATGTATACGACACTATTCACGAATACGGTACTATTCATCGAAAAATAAAAATTTTCCTTTTCGTCTAAAATATCTATTGTGGATACTAGCTTTGATTGTATCCATGTTTTGATCATTCTTGAATTTTACACCACTATGATTATTTTTGAGGTATTTTTGGACATGGATAAAATAAAGTGTGAATCCTTAATCCTTAATCCTTGTCATTTTGTTTCACTGGATTCGTTTCTTTAAAAATATTTTACATCATCCTCAGTCTTAAATGATGATATTATTGAATATCTTTGGCTTGTAGTGCAAAGATGAATGATTTCTGATGAATATCTTTGGCCCATAGTGCAAAGATGAACAGGTGTTTAGATGAACATGACCAACTGATGAATATCTTTGGCCTGTAGTGCAAAGATGAATATTTGATTCCAGATATATATTTATTGATGTTACTGGGATAAAAGATAGACGATGAACTTTTAAATTCATACATAGAAGATAATAGTTTGCATTCTCTACTTAACTCTTCTAATGAATTATTAATTCTGCTGCGAATATTGATTTAAAACTTGTTGTCTATTGTATTCTATTATATTTTTCCCTTTTGAAGACTAACGATAATTTGTTGTATATTATCTTAGTCATAATATTCTTTACTGGGCTAGTTGAGCTCACCCTTTTCCTTTTTGTTCCATTTTTCTTCTCAGGAGGTGAGAATATAGCGAGTACGAGTCGGGGTATGGAATGAAGGTTCTAGAGAAAGTTGTTTAGTAGTCCTCACCATTTTTATAAAATAATGTATCAATAAATGTGATGAGGATATATTTGAGTATAGATATTGTCTAGAAAATAATGTTTGTATTCAAACTCACAGTTTTACTGTTGTAATAATAAAGTTGTAGTTATTTCTGTACCATGTATTGACAACTCAGAATGGGTGATGTATACCTATTTTGGGGGCGTCACATTTATTACCGTAGCTTCATTACCACAATATAGTGAAATTGGAGGCAATGGATTTGGCCATTGATTTATGTCTAACAACATATTTCCAATCCAATCAGTCTCTTTTCCTGCTTGAGCCAAATCAATAAACTCTGACTCCATAGTAGAGTGAGAAATACAAGTCTGTTTCTTGTTTGCCCAAGAAATAACACCACTAACAAGAGTGAAAATTCACTCACTTGAGGATTTCTTATCTCCCACACTATTATTCCAGATTGCGTCAGAGTATCCCTCCAAAACACTAGGGAATTTATTATAGAACAATCCTAAGCCACTAGTTCTTTTAAGATATCAAAGTATCCTCCCAATAGCTTTCCAATAATCAATATTAGGACTACTGAAATATCTACTAAATTTAGAAACTGCAAAAGAAATATATATATATATATATATATATATATATATATATATATATATATATATATATATGGCCTAGTACAGTGTATAACAAACATATGGCTACTAATAACACTTGTGTATTCTAGCTATGCAATAGCTCTGCCATTATTTTCTTTGAGTTTAACTCCATTCTCAAAAGGAATATTCACCTCCTTAAACTCGGGGTGACTAAACTTAGTTAATATCTTTTCAATATAGTGAGATTGATTTAATACAAAACCCCCCACTATGTTTTTTTAACTTTGATGTCTTAAATAGTATCCAATTCACCTAAGTCTTTTATTTTAAAGATAGAGGATAGATAATTTTTAGTCTCATTTGATAGGTCTCCAAACCTTTATGTTTATTTTGATGATAAATTTTTTTAGTAAATAGGTTAGTCAAAAGGGTAGAATCGTCTCCATAGGATTTTATATAAGTTTTTCAAATCATCCTATTTAATTTGACCAAAAATGTTTTTCATCCGTGTTAATGAAATTGATTCATAAAGTAAAATTTCCTAAGGCAATGAAATTTTTATTTCATTTTTCAAAATGATTTTTTCAAAATCTTTATGGGCAAAAAAAATTCTAAACATATATATATATATGTTAAGTTTATATATAATATATGTATCGTGCACTAAATAAATGTGCATGTGTTGTGTGTGCAAGTGAATCAAATGTGCATGTGTGTGTGAGGGCTAAAAAGTCGTGTGTGCCTGTGTAGATTAATAAAGGCTAAGCCTTTGTGTGTGATAGTAGGCATGTAATTGGTTTGTCAAAACTGGAAGCTATCATCAGCTTACTTTTTCTTTAGCCAATCTATGTGTCTCAAATGAATCCGGACCCTTTAAATTTTTATCATGCAATCCGGACCATTAAATTCACAATCAGTTTACCAAATTATCTTTTTGTCCTAAACTCCAAAATTCTATAAATAGGAATCTTTTCATTCATTTTCATTCACCAATTAAAAATCAGAAAAGCTTATTCTCCTTGCATACATTCTGTCAAATAAAGCTTTCACTCTCTCTTCTAAATAAAGTTCTAATCTTCCAAGAAGAGAAAAATTAGTCAAAGTATTTGATATTTGTTATTAATTTATTATTCCTTATATTCTCATATTTGCTTATATTTATATATATTCAAATATAAATTGTTATACACATCTATATATATCTATATTTCATCTATCAATATCAAGTAAAAAGTCAGTGCTTAGACACCGATATAATTTGGAAGTAATTTCTCAAAAATTCTTCGAACGGTCTTTAAAATTCTAAGCGACTTTTTATTGATATAGCTACATTACATAAATATTATATAATATTTATATAATTATTAGATTGTGAAATGAACAATTTAGTTAGTACTTAGATACCAATATTCGGAGATATTTCTTAACAAATAATATTATCTGAACAATCTTTGAAATCCTAAGTGGCCAAATTTTCACAACGTAGATCAAATATACAAAAATTTATATCTTTGAGTGAATTGAATTTATTTGATATATCAAATATTATTTAATTGATTAATCTATTATACTTGATAATTGTCATCATAAACATACTTATTCATAAATTACTTGTTGCATTATATAAGTGATTTAAACTGTTATCCAAACTCATCTTTATATCTGTTTAAATCATAGAAACACACTATTTATAGAGAAAAATCATTTCTAATATGTTTAAACCATAGAAACACATTCTCTATTATAGAAAAGGAAAATCTTTATAAAAGTGTATATCAATTTACATATCTGATATCTGCTTACACAGAAGCATATAACATAAAAGTCTTGAACTTTTATAAATTTGTACTAAACTTTATATGCTTACTTTAGAAGCAAAGTCAAACAATTTATTGTAAAAAAGAAAAAGGTAGAGTTAGTTTATTTTATGTACCTTTGAGAAAGACGAGTAATTCTTTGAACAAGATTAGAGTCTTAGAGAGGTTAGGAGTTAGGTCTCTAGTGTACTTGTGAGGTAAGGAAGAGACTATTGTTTCAAGACCAGCTCATAGAATAGTTCTGAACTCAAAAGGAAGGTACGACTAAGCTTGAGGAAGGAGCTGGGAGTTCACTGTCCGAGATAGTTAGTTGTGGATAGTTGTAAGTTTATCTATAAAACTTTGTAAAGGCTTATCTGCCTATTGAAGGTGTATTTATTACTAGGAGTAATAAGATCTCAAGTCTTGAAGAGGAGTTTGAGACTGGACGTAGCAACATACCTGAGCTGTATGTTGTGAACCAGATAAATATATGTGCATTGTGTGATTGAATTTTTACTATCTTGATTATTAATTTCTGACACTACAAATTAATTTACTAGAAATTCAAAAAGACATAAGATAATTTTTTTTAAACAGTGATAATCTATTCAATCTCCCTTCTAGATTATTATTGGACTTTCAATTGGTATCAAAGTGGTACTCTTTAACTTGTTTGTTAAGTGAATACATGTATATCTAAGAGTAGATCCATCTATGACCTACAATACTACTGGTTGCGGAGAAGGATTATCAATGTTCAGACCTCCACTATTTGATGGCTCTAACTTTGTCACCTGAAAGAATAGATTCAAAATATATGCCAAGTTACAAGGAATCAAAGTTTGGCTTGCAATAGAACGAGGTGTAAAAGTTTCCACAAAAATTGAAGGAGAAAAGATTGTTGAAAAAGATGTTGATGAGTTCACTACTGATGAAGAAAAGGCTATGAATATAGCATCTTAAGCTGAACAGGTGTTGAGTAGTGCTCTTATTGAAAAACAGTATAAAAGAGTTAGCAATTGTAAAAATGCAAAAAAAATATGGAAAAAATTAATTGTAACCTATGAAGGAACCAATCATATTAAAGAAACTAGAAAAGATGCTCTAATCCAATAATATGAAAATTTCAAGTTGGAAGAAAATGAAAAAATCATTGATATGGAAACACGTGTTTCCAAAATCATTGATGAACTGGAACAACTAGGGAAGACATATATAACTAATGATAAAAACAGAAGAATTCTCAAAGCTCTTTCATCCATTTGGAAAATGAAGGTTATTACTATAAAGGAAATACAAGACCTAAATACTTATCCTATATCAGATATAGCCTTATTGGAAATCTTCGTGCCTACGAAGTCGACATGTTAGTCAAAAAAGTAGGATCAGACACAAATCTCAAGAAGAAAGGAATTGGTTTCAAACCTCTACTTGTAGATCAAGTAAGATATGATGAAGAAGTTGCTAAACAAACCAAGGAAATTGCAAATCTATGATTAATGACAAACAATGATACATCACCAAGATTTGATGTAAATTTTGAACATCAATTACCTAGTACTTCATTTGTCACACATAATTTAGATAATATAAATGAAGAACATCATGAACAAAAAGAAACGTATAATTGTTTATATAAAGATAATCAAATTATTAAAGAAGATTTTATTAAATTAAAATTTTCATTAGAAAATTAATTAAAATTAATAAAAATCTTGAAATAGAAAATTCAAATTTAATTATAGTTAATAAAAGTTTAAATAAAGAGAAACTAGAAAATGATTCTTCAAAAAATCTATCTCTAAAGGAAGAATTTGAAAAATTAAACAGAATAAACAAAGATCTTGAAATAGAAAATTCAAAACTTGTAATTTGTATTGAAAATCTTGAAGTTAAAAAATCAACACTAGCTGTACTTAATGAAGATACTCAAATATAAAATAAAATGTTAAATGAAGATATTAAAACTATCAAAGTCGAAACTTTATCTCTAAAGATAGAATTAGAAAAATAAAATGATGATTCTTCTTTAGAGCAAATTAAAATCTTAACAAAAGAACGTGAAAATTTAAGCAATATTATTATTAAAATTCACAAAAGGGAAAGAAAATCTTGATGTTATGCTTAATTAAAAAAATGTGGATTTAACAAAAAAGGATTAGAATATATTGGAGAACCAACAAAAGATAAAAAAACATCTCCTTTTGATAAATGTTCTTACTGTAATAGAAATGGTCATTTCGTTTACATGTGCAATGCTTGAAATGAAAATTATAAAGGAAAAATGATTTTGGTTCCAAAAGGAACTTATACTGCACCAATTATTGTAAAGAATACAAGAAAAGAGCTCTATAATGAAAGATCCTATAAAAATTAAGATTAAAAGTTTTCAAGATATAAAAGTAGAGTAAATTATGCATCTTATAGACTTGCTACTCATAAAATGCTTGTGTCTACTAAGATTGTTTATCCTGTACCTAGTTTTGCAAAGAAACACAAAAATGTTTCTTATAAAAATGAAAAACTCACCCGAAAGACCTTTCTTATTAAAGGGAACCAATTCGTGAAATTAATAAATGTTGCAGGTATGTCTTATAAACGACTACATCATTGTTGGGTCTAGTGATATTACTTTGTGAAATGATTTCTCTGAAAGCATGATTAAGGATTTTGAAATAAGCATGATTGGAGAATTAAACTTCTTCCTAGAATTGCAAATCAAACCAGGTGAAAAAGATCCTAACTATGCAGATCATCATGATCGTTAAAGTACAAGTAACACATATTAGTTTTTTCATAATTATTTTTGCATTTAAATATATATGGTATTAATTAGAACATAGTAGTAACTTTTAATATTTAATTGAGTAAAATTTTATTATATAAATATATTTTTTAAATATATATATAAATATTTTTAAGTTTTTTGAATATTTAATATTAAATAGATTTAATTTGAAGTGTTTATTTATGTATGTATAAATCTAAACGGTAAATAGCCTCCATATTTGAATACGGATTTGGACCGATCATGAGTAACCACACGGATTCAAATCATGCAAGTTTCCTACCGTTCGATCTAAAGTAAAAAACAATTCTCAGTTCTTTTCAGATACTAACAACGTTTCTGCAGATTTTGAAAAATATTTATCCCCTCCATTTTTTACAATGACAAAGGAGAGAAGAAAAATAGGATATATATATATATATACATCAGTTTATTTTTATGTGATGTCATATATCAACTACTATGCATGAGCTACGATTATAAACTGATATTTATATAAACTGGTATGACAAAAATTCAATGTTTCAAAAAATAAATGTTTTATGTATGCATGAACTGAGGGGGAGCAGTTATATAGAAAAATATTTTTAGTAAATTTTCTTCATCAAAAAGGGGGAGATTGATAGGTCTCCAAACATTTATGTTTATTTTGATGATAACAATTTTTAGTAAATAGGTTAGTCAAATGGGTAGGATCCTCTCCATAGGATTTTATATAATTGTTTTTGGAAGAATTACATATGTTAGTATATTTTTAGAAATAATTACAATAATGGTGCATAGATAAAATAATTACAAAAATAATATATTTTTCCATATTTATTTACAAAATTAATACATTTAGGTATCCTTTAATTGTGGCCCATGATTATCTCCCTCATCCCCTCCCGTTAATCGTGGCATACTTTTCTTTCCCTTCTCTCTTACTTTCCTCTTTCATCTCTGAAAACTCTATCCTCGTTAATGGTTTCATCTTCTCCACTTCTGCCTTCTGTCCATGGATGAAGGCAATAAATCTGATCCTCATACTGAATGTTACATGGATTCATTATATATGCACCAGGCAAGTTAGGATTATCACCTTTATTTATGTTTCTCTCTCTTTTTTCACATATAATTCACGTCATCCTCTTCGATTCGTTGTCGAATTCACAACCAGTTTGCATAGTCTAAAAGTCCTTTATTTTTTTGATTATTTTTTAATTTATTTTTGTTGTACTTGTTGATTTACAGGTTGTTCAAGTTAGTGAGAATAAGGTTTTGGATTAGAAAGCATATATGTTGTTCTATTATCGAGATAATAGAAATTTTGCTTCAAGCAAGCCTCTTGATGTTGCTCGAAAAGAGATCATGGCGACAAATGTCATAGGAAGAAATAAACCTTATTTAAATTTTAATCAAGAATTAAACTAGTTTAAGCCTCTTCTGCATTATGTTTTGGTTACTGTTATGTTTTGGTTACCATTTTTGGCGATAAGCCTCTTTTGCATTATGTTTTGGTTACTGTTAACTTGTGATTCGGATACCATTTTTGTTACCTTGATTTGGTATTTTGGTTACTTTTTTATGTTGTTATGGTTACCATGTATTTGCTTAGTATATATGGTTGACTAAACTGGTTTTGGTGTACATGTTATGTATGTATTGGTTACCATTAATATATGTTTTGGTTACTAATATATAAGTGTTTGGCTACTTCATTAGTATATTTTTTGTTACTGTTAGCTTATGATTTGAATACCATTCTTTTTCCCTCAATTGGGATTTTGGTTACTTTTATATGTTGTTTGTTATTCTGGTTACCATATATTTGCTTAATATATGGGTTGACTAAACTTTGTTTGGTCTATATGTTATTTATGTATTGGTTACCATTAATATATATTTTGGTTACTAACATATAACTGTTTGGTTACTTCATTAGTATATTTTTTGTTACTGTTAGCTTATGATTTGGATACCATTCTTTTTCCCTCAATTGGGATTTTGGTTACTTTTATATGTTGTTGTGGTTACAATGTATTTGTTTGGTAAACTGTTTATGATATAAATATTATTTATATCTGGTTACTAATGCTGTGTAAGTCTGATTTTTTTATTTGCAGGTATGGAATCTTTACTATGAGGAATGCTATAGAAAATTCATTAGAAAAGTTATATATTGGTGTGACATGGAAGTCCCCGACATTATTACCAAGAAATTGAACCCAAGACAGTTGAAGAAGTTTAAGGCATCATTAGTTTGTGGATGTATTATTTTTATAAATAATAAACCCAAGTCATAATAAATCATATATTTGCTTAGTATACGTTGATGTATTATTTTTATAAATTCTTTCAAATATATTCTACAAGGTTTATGCTATTCTATTTCTACTTTCATTTCCACAAACACATCTTACATGTTCTGGTTACTTTCATATAATTATTTGGTTACTTCTTTATTATGTTTTGGTTATTGTTACCTTATGGTTTGGCTACTATTATTGTGTCCTCAATGTGGGATTTTGAATACTTTTATTTTTTTTATTCTGGTTAATATGTAATTATTTAGTATACATGGATTGCCTAAACTGGGTTTCATTACATGATGTTTCTGTTTTGGTTACCATTAAAACCTGTTCTGGTTACTATTATATAATTATATGGTTACTGTTTTATTATATTACATTATGGTTACTGTTATTAGTAACCAGATAGTTACAAGCTTGTATCAGGACAAACATCAATTGTTAAATGTACATGTGTGAGTGTCCTATTTATCTACAAGCTTGTTAGTAACCAGATAATTATCATAGATAGTTACAAGCTTGTTAATAATCAGATAATTATAAGCTTGTATCAAGACTGTTATAAGCTTGTATCAAGACTGTTATAAAGCTTGTATATGTTTACTTTATATTGATAACTCATGATGGAATTAAATATTAATCAACATCAATTTTGGTTACTGTACACCATCAAAAATGTTACCAACAATGTGGTTAATAGTTACTAGTAGTAAATAATTATATATTCCTGTAAACAATTAAATTTGTTGTATTGGTTACTGTAAATCTCCATTGTCTAACAACTGAATAAATATTGTAAAGTAACCAAATCAATATTAGACAGTAACCAAATTACATAATTTTAGTAACTAGAAAATAAACCAAATTTTTACATGCAATTTTGAAGGCATAAATGATGGAATTGACCAAAAAACCCTGCAGTTCACTAGCAAAGCTAGTGATTTTTGATCGTTGACCCGTTTCTAATGAAATTAGGATCCGAAAATGCCAAAATCCGACACTCCAATCTTGACAAAAATTACCAGATTGCCACTTGATCAAATCTTTCCATAACTATAAAAAATATCAGTACAAGTGTACATTAATATTATTCAGTAACCAAATAAATATTATACAGTAACAAATTAAATTGTATACAGTAACCAATTTATATGTATTTAGTAACCAGAATATAAAATATATTTTCAAATGCATTTTGCATTATCAATCATACAACTGTATAATACACAACAACATTATCAATCAAATTTCAGATTATAAGCGATATTCCACCGACCAGTATATTAGATGAAGCAACCTTTTAGTATGTTTTTGGTTACTGTTAGCGTATGGTCTATAAAGTAACCAACTCAATGTCAGACAATAACCAAACTACATAATGTTAGTAAGCAGAACATGAACTGGGGGTAATATTATGAAGTAACCATTGCAATTTTATATAGTAACCAAGTTAACATTATTTACTAACCAAATCCAGATTAGACAGTAACCAACAGTTGCAGGAAGGTAACCAATATATTTAATAAGTAATCATTAATATAAAAAACATCAGTAGAATAAACTTTAAAATTATAAAGCAAGCATATAAATATTATACAACAACCAAATCAATAATAAATAGTAACCAATTTATATGTATTTAGTAACCAGAGTATAAAACATATTTTAAAATGCATTATACATTCAACATTATACATTAATCATGACAACATTATACAATAACCAAATCCATTTTAGATTGTAACCAACACATATTTATTTAGTAACCACAAGATAAATACATTCTGTTTTGCATTTTTATAGTAAAAAACAACCAGTATAATTTGTTTGTTACCAACTAAAGACAAGCTTTTGTAAGAATGTAACCAATGTAGATAACAAGTAACCATTAATATAAAAAACATAAGTAGAAGTGTACATTAATATGCTTCAGCAACCAATATTACAGTAACCAATTAATCTCTGCAGTAATTAAGTTTGTATTAGTCAGTAACCAAGTTAGAATTAGTCAGTAACCAAGTCAGCATTAGTCACTAAATAATTTTACACAGTAACGAAGTCAGCACTATAATTTTTCACAGTAACCAAGTCAGCATTAGTTAGTAACCATTATAGTTTTACACAGTATGCAAGTCAACATTAATCAGTAACCAAAATAATATTACATAGTAACCAAGTCAACATTAGTCAGTAACTAATTCAACATTAATTAGTAATATTGTGCAGTAACCAAGACAACATTAGACAGTAACTAAGACAACAATAGACAGTTTACATAGTAACCAAGACAGAATAGATAGTAACCAAGATAACATTAGACAGTAACAAATTTTTATAACCTTAGTAACCATAATATACAACATTTTTTTAAATACATTTTGCAATCAAAACATTCATTATTCTTACAGTGTGACCATTTTAAGTGCAAAAAACTTAAGAAAGGTAACCAATATAGTAATTCGTAGTAACCATAGGTAACTATATGATTTTAAATTTTAAACTCACATACCTCAGTATTTTGTATCAAAGTTGATGTTGATCTTGTATTCAACAATCACTGTAGTATTTGGTTACTGAACTTGAAGGCGTTGTTGATTTTATATGCTATTTTTGATCTTAGAGATGCATCGCGACAACAGACTTCATCTTCTCTGATTACAAGTTTAGTCACGACAGGAGGCTTCGTCTTCTCCGATATCAAAGTTGTGTCGCGACAGAAGATCTTGTCTTCTCTGATTGATTTGGCGTTGATCTGTCTTCTCCGATTGATTTTGTCTTCTCCGATTGATTTTCTCAGTTGCTTGAATTTAGGTGCGGTTGGTTACAAATATGAAAGGAAAATAACTGACGTGTAGGAGTTAATGATACGTGATTTTAGGAATCCTAATATATTGTTTTTGTTATTTTTGTAATTATTTTATGTGTTTTATTTTTGTAAATACTTTCTAATTGTTGTATATTAGTGTTAAGCACCCATTGTTTTTCTAATCATTCTGTTTAATTTGACCAAAAATGTTTTTCATCAGTGTTAATGAAATTGATTCATAAAGTAAAATTTTCTAAGGCAAGGAGATTCCTATTTCTTTTTTCAAAAGGATTTTACAAAATCTTTATGGGCCAAAAATAAAATTCTAAACATATATATATATATATATATGATGTATATATATAATGTATGTGTGTGTGCCGTGCACTAAATATATGTGCATATGTTGTGTGTGCAAGTGAATCAAATGTGCATGTGTGTGCGTGAAGGCTAAAAAGTCTTGTGTGCCTGTGCAGATTAATAAAGGCTAAGCCTTTGTGTGTGATAGTGGGCATGTGATTGGTTTGTCTTTAGTCAATCTGTGCGTCTCAAATGAATTCAGACTTTTTAAATTCCCATCATGCAATCCAGACAATTAATTTCAAAATCAGTTTACCGAATTACCTTTTTTTCCTAAACACCAAAGTTCTATAAATAGGAGGCTTTTCATTCATTTTCATTCACCAATTTAAAATTCAGAAAAGCTTGCTCTTCTTGCTTACATTTTGTCAAATAAAGCATTCACTCTCTCTTCTAAACAAAGTTATAATCTACCAAGAAGAGAAAAATTGGTCAAAGTATTTGAGATAAGTTATTAATTTATTATTGCTTATATTATCTCATACTTGCTTATATATATATAAATATTCAAATATAAATTGTTATACACATCTATATATATCTATATTTCATATATCAATATCAATTAAAAAGTCAGTACTTAGATATCGATATAATTTGGAAGTAATTTCTCTAAAATTCTTCGAACGGTCTTTAAAATCCTAAGTGACTTTTTATTGATATATAGATACATTATATAAAAATTACATAATATTTATATAATTATCATATTGTGAAATGAACAATTTAGTTAGTACTTAGATACCGATATTCGAAGATATTTCTTAATAAAGAATATTATCTGAATGGTCTTTAAAATCCTAAGTAGCCAAATTTTCACAACGTAGATCAAATATACAAATATATATATATATATATATATATATATATATATATCTTTGGGTAAAACGAATTTATTTGATATATCCAGTATTATTTAATTTATTAATATATTATACTTGATAACTATCATCGCAAGTATTTTATACACAAACATACTCATTCATAAATTACTTGTTACATTATATAAGTGATTTAAACTGTTATCCAAACTCATCTTTATATCTGTTTAAATCATAGAAACACACTCTTTATTTACAAAGAAAAATTCTTTCTAATCTGTTTAAACCATAGAAACACATTATTTATTAAAGAAAAGGAATTTTTTTTTATAAAAGTGTATTAATTTACATATCTGCTTACACATAAGCATATCACATAAAAGTCTTGAACTTGTATAAATTTGTACTAAACTTTATCTGCTTACTTTAGAAGCAAAGTCAAACAATTTATTGTAAAAAGGAAAAGGTTGAGTTAGTTTATTTTATGTACCTATGAGAAAGGTGAGTAATTTTTTGACCAAGATCAGAGTCTTAGAGAGATTAGTTGGGAGTTGGGTCTCTAGTGTACTTGTAAGGTAAGGAAGAGACTATTATTTAAAGATCAGATCATAGAATAGTTCTGAACTCAAAAGAAAGGTACAACTAAGCTTAAAGAAGGAGCTGAGAATCCACTGTCCGAGATAGTTAGTTGTGGATAGTTTTAAGTTTATATATAAAACTTTGTAAAGGCTTCTCCACCTATTAAATGAGTATTTATTACTGGGAGTAATAGGATCTAAAGTCCTGAAGAGGAGCTTGAGATTGGACATAAAAAAATACTCGAGTTGTATGTTATGAACTAGATAAATATCTGTGTATTGTATGATTGTATTTTTTACTATCGTGATTATTAATTTTTATCACTGCAAATTAATTTACTAAAAATTCAAAAAGGCCTAAGATAAATTTTTTTAAACAGTGATAATCTATTAAACCCCCTTTCTAGATTATTATAGGACTTTCATCATTTACTTTAACTTCATTTGTACTGATAATCAACATATTATCTATGTACGAACAAACTATCACCATATAGCCAGAAGTGGTTTTGGAGTATATGCACCTATCTTCACTGTTATATTTAAACACAATTTAAAATAGCAGCATCAAATCTCTTGTGCCATTGTTTTGGTGTCTATTTAGACCATAAAGGGACTTAACTAATTTGCATACTTTAGGCTCATTTTTGAAAATAACAAACCCTTTGGGTTATTCCATATATACTTCTTAGTTCAAATTGCCATTCGAAAATGTTGTTTTAACATCCATTTGATGAATGTAAAGATCAAATGTGATGCCCTGAAATAGGTCCACACATACCATTCTGAGTCGCCAAATACATGGTACAGAATTCAAATACAAACGTCAATTATACAACTATTAATTGTCGTGTAAAATACGACAAAACATGATCTGTGAGCTTCAATACAAATACTGTCTCGTAGATATTATCTAAACTCAAATAAAGTTCTCATTATAATTATTATTACACTATTTTACAAAATAGTGAGGACTGCTATAATAACCATCTTGAACCATCACTCCACTCCCCGACTAGTCCCAACTACATTCTCGCCTCCTGAGAAGAACAATGGAACCAAAAGGAAAAGGGTGAGCTCAACTATCACAGTAAAGAATATTATGACTATGATAATGTAGAACAAATCATTCTTAGTCCTCAACAGGGAAAAATCTGATACAATACATTAGACAAAAAGTTGTAGAACAACAATTGCAACGTAAATAACAATCCAATAGAAGAGTCAAGTAGAGCATGATGTCTACTATCTTCTATGATTTAAAAGTCCATCATAAATATTTTATCCCTGTAACACCAATTAATAAATATTTCTAATCAACGAATTATCTGTGCACTACGGGCTAAAGATAATCATTTTTATCACCAGTGGTCATGATCATGATAAACACCTGTCCATCTATGCACTATGAGCCAAAGAGGACTTTCACCACAAACCTTATCTGTAACATTAAAGGTTATAATTATACCAGTACACAATTCCTGGTCATGATCATACAAATCAGCATTTTATCTTTGCACTACAGGCCAAAAATGACTTCCAGTATAATATAAGCATGAGGATGATGACAGTGATATAAAGAATCAATCAAGTGAGATCAAAGATAAATATTAGAGAATTCTAATTAAATTTATCTTGAGATCAAAATGTCCAAATTATCAATATGACAACTATTTGTGAAGTAAAATTCAAGAATGATATTCATGTATCAAAAATAATTTGGACAAAAAAGAAAATTAAATTATGTTGTGAATAGTACTCATGAATAGTACTATATGAATAGTGCCCATGAATAGTACCGTATGAATAGTACCCAAACATGAAAAGATTAAATTTTAATAAGAAAGTTCAGACCAATATTCCAGTGAAATGATATTAAATGAAGCGCAAAACTTAAGAAATTTCTATAATTTCAAGAATTGTAGAAGCAATACTTACCATAGTAAATTTAAATTTAGGAATATAAAATGAAATAATTTCACTTACATAATATGGAGTATGAATGAAAATGATATTTCTTACGAATATTGAAATAAAATAATATTCTTTACCTTAGTAGAAACTAGATTTGACTGGAATATCGGATATTATTCTAAGAAAATATTTCACAAAAAGCTACACTCAAATTATCCTTAAACTCAAGAGAAATACACACAATACTATAGAATAAGAATTTCTAATATTGTAATGGTGTGTTTAGGAAGGAGGGGTAATCTTCCATTTATAGTGAAATTTCGGAGGAAAAACAAACAGGTTGCCTAACTTTGCATTTTTCTTCCTTGCCTAACTTTTTTTTCTTCTTTCCAAGCCTAAGTTCCTAACTTCTTATTTGTTGAGGGCCCATGAGTTAGGAAAACATGGAAAAGAATTTACAGGAGAAATGAAATATGCACGCAATTGTTTTGGAAAAGGAATTCAAAACCAAAATAATAACCTTCACTCCATTTTTATTTAAATCCTAAAAATTATATATTATTATAATAATATTTCCATTTAAATTATAAAAAATTATACTATTATATTATCACATTATACTATTATAATTTAATATTATTATAATATATTTGAATGAATATTTTATCGGAGAAGATAATTGCCAAACTTTTAACAAATATTTCATGTTGAATTTCTTCATTTATATCAAAATTGAACCAATATCCACCCCATAATAATTATTCACAATTAAAATTATAAGATCACAATATTAACAACCAGATCATTCTTAGGAAAAGAGGGGTTTTACGATAAAGATTTATCCTTATTGGCGCACAATTATATAACCTTACCCTTTTCCTCGACATAACTTTCTAGACATTGCCAATAATGCTAACTAATTATATGAATAATTCTGTCGTGTCAATTATTGATTTAATAATATAAAATATTGTGTATATGATACTGTAATAATAATTGAATCATTAATATGAGATACTATACAACAGTTACTGTGGTAATTACTGAATGAAAATGAGTGACTTCTTACGTAAGAATCAATAATCAAATTATTGTGCAATACCGTGTGCTACTGTGCAACCACACGTATTATTGTACTTTTATCACTGGGTATTTTCAACAGTTAATGGTAAAAGTTTTGCCGTTATTTTTATAAAAATATTATTTCTGTCGCATTCTATATTTGACAATTATTCTGTTATGTGGTCTACCAATGATTACACCATCGTACGAATATTTCTCGACAAAAAGATTATTCCCCGACTAAACAAATATTTTATGACAACTTGCTTACTTTGCAAAATTTGCACATATCACCCATAACTATAACATTATATCAAATTAACACCTTATTATTCAAAAAAATAATTAGAGAAATTAAATCTTTACTCATAAAAATTTGAGGTCTTACATTAAACAATGAAGCTAAGGCAAAAATAATTCGAATGGAAGTAACTTGTGCTACCGATGCATAAGTATCAAAAAAGTCAATACCTTCTACTTGTCTAAAACTTTTTGCTACTAATATTTCTTTAAAGGCAGAAATAGTACCATTAATGTTATATTTTGTTCTAAAAACCTATTTGCACTCTATGAGTTTAGAACCTCTAGGTAAATTTGTCAATACTAAAGTATTATTTGCCAAGATTGAATCCATTTTATTATTTACAACTTCCTTCCAAAAGATAGCATCCCTAGAAGTTATAACTTCTTTAAATGATTTAGGATTAGTCTCAAGACTATATATATAGACTATTTCATTTACCACTTCATTTTTTGGTCCCCTTCCACAAAAAATAATAAAGACTGATAAGAAATAAAATCATCATCTAAGTCTTTATCTTTTTTAGCTCTAGTACTCCTTCTAGGTCCACTTGGTTGAATTGGAACACTAGGTTCTTCAACCTCAACATTAGACCTTATAGGACCACTAGGCTCATCACGTTTAGGCATAACCACATTCTCAACATCTTTTGAGAATTTATTTTCAAAAAATTCCACATCCTTTGACTTATATATAAAATTAGACTCTAAATCAAGAAGTATGCATGCTTTATTATTTATAGTATATCCAACAAATATATTTCTAATAGATCTAGCCCCTAACTTAGTCCTTTTAGGATCAAGAACTCAAAAATAAGCTATACACCCCCACACTTTAAAATAATTTATGTTAGGACTCCTGCCTTTCCATATTTCATAAGGACTACTTTTAATTATAGTACTAGGAATCCTATTTAAAATAGGACAAGAAGTTAGGAATGCCTCACCCCATAAATTATTTGGCAAACATGCATTATTTAACATACAATTAATCATATCATGTAATACAAATTTTTTTTTTCTTTCTGCTAAATTTTGTTGTGGTGTATATGTTGCACTTGTTTTATGAATAATGTCATTTTCTTCACAAAATTCATCAAAAGCATTCAAACAATATTCCATGCCTATATTAGAACGCAAAATTTTAATCTTCTTCTCAAATTGATTTTCTACTTCTGATTTGTATATTTTTAAATGAGTTAAATGCCTCATCTTTTGTTCTTAATAAATTAATACACATAACAATATCTGCTAGCATCATTTATAAAAGTAATGACATATCATTTTCCACCCCCTATCAATATTTCATTTAACACACAAATATCAGCATGTATTAAATCTGACAATTTTGATTCTCTATGCACGTTTGGAAATGGTTTCCTCATAATTTTTGATTTAACACAAATTCCAAATTTCTCAAGTTCAGTATTGTCAATATCAATTAATTTCATTGCATGCATATTTTTCAAATTCTTTGAATTTATATGTTATAAACGATTATGCCACAAAGAAATTGCATAAGTAATATAAGCAGAAACATAACTGATTTTATTAATAGATAATTTGTACATTCCATTACAAGCATAATCTTTTCCAACAAAACACCTTTCTTTCAAAGAATGACTTTGTCGGACTCAACATAAACTTTAAAACCTTTCCTATCCAAAAGATCAACAAAAATTAAATTTTTTCTAATATCAAACACAAACAACACATCGAGCAAGGTCAACTTCTTCCCGGAGGTGAAGTCAATTTCCACAGTTCCTTTTCCATTACAATTTGTCTTTGAATTATTTCCCATCTGAACTTCCTATCTAATAACTTCTTCAAGTGTTTTAAACATCTCTCTGTTGTTTCAAATATGGACAGTAGCTCCGGAGTCCAACCACCAACCATTAAGGTCACGAGTTATGTTAACCTCAGAAATCATAGTCACATCAAGACTAAGATCAGAGACCATGACAACAAGGTTTTCCTCAACCATGCTAGTTTCTCTGCAATGATTGCAAATTTTAGTAATAAGAATTATAAGTATTTATGGAGTTGAATAAATATTTTGATGATAATTATTTTTGGAATAATTTATTTGATGTATTTATGTTACCCAAATATATGAAGGTTATGGATATATTTTAGTGCGTAATTTTCGTATGCTAATAGATTAATAATATAATTAATCCAATTAAAAAAAGAGTTAAATCAGAATTCTAAATTTATCTTATAAGTCTGTATTTAAGGATTTAAATATTTCAAATATGTGAGAATTAAAATGTCCAATTTAATTTCATAATAAACCCAATTTAAATTTAATTTGTAAAATCCAAAATTAGATAAATGGGGGATTTGATTATCAACAATTGGAAAAGAGTGGTTGGCTAAATAAATTAGTAGGCAATTATATATGCCTTGCTCAATAGGAGTTAAGCGTGACATTTATCAGCAATTAGAAGAGAGGGGAAAAAGAAAAGAAAAAAAAAATGTGCAGGCAAATCAGTTATTGGGAAATCAAACGCTCAATTGTTATAAACTTTCTTCTCCCTACAACGCTCAGTAAACCCAAATTAAAATCACGTAAAGTGTCATAAGTCTCAGTTTTTAGTTCATTTTGCAATAGAAAAATTAAGTTCATATATATAGAGAGTGTGTGTGTCTGTGGAAAATTAGAAGAGAAGTTCTGAGAAACCAAAGAAAAGCCAACAATCTGCACCATCTAACTAAGCTAAGGAAGATTTAAGAGGTAAGAATCAACTTTAAAACTCTTAAATTCCCATTTTCTTAATTGTTATATTGTTGAGAATTGTTTGAGTTGTATGACATGATGAAAGGCTTGATTAGTGTAATTTACAAGTGAATCAAACCAAACAAATATGAATTTATGAGTAATGGGGAAAGAAATGGACCGTTGGTCCATTTTAGATGTTATGGTCTGTTTTAGAGGCTATTATTGTTTTATTCTTATGTTTAAAGTTTTGATTTTATGGTTGTATGTTGTACACTTTTAAAATACAAAAATAACCCAATTTGAATGAATTAAAAAGGATGTAGAACGAATTCGTGGTGGTAGATTTTGTAAAACATCTAAAAATATGAAAATCTAGCATGAACACTAAATTTGAGTCATTAGAAGGGTTTGTTAAATTTTTTGGAATATTGTAATTATTTTGTAGATGTATGGTTCTATGTTTGATGAGTTCGTAGGATTGAAAACCATCTGATTTGGTCCTTAAATGAATAAGATAGAAGGTTCAGATGGAAATAGAGTATGAAACGAGACTGGAAAACTGATTCTGCAGGTGGGCACTGCCACGCCATGATCCAGTCTTATCTGGGTGCTGCCGCGCTAGTACCAAGGCCAAATGTGGTGCTAGGAGTGAGCAAAAAACGGGTAAAACTGAATTACCGAACAAAACTAAATTTTTTTAACCGAATTATTTCGGTTATTCGGTTTTTTTTCTTCTTATTTCGGTTATATCCGATTTTTTATTCAATATTCGGTTTCGGTTTTGGGAATAAAAATTAAGCTATTCGGATATCCGAAATTCCGAATAACCGAATTTATTAATTAAAAATAATAATTTTATCTTATATGATATATCTATTCTATTCACCCGGGCCAAGTCTGTTGAGTGTTGTCTTCACTAAAAATCCTTTTCATATATATTCTATTCACCCAACTTATCTTTGCCTCTCGTCTCTCTAATCTCTCAGCCTCTCGTCTCTCTCATCTCTCATCTCTCATCTCTCATCCCAAATCCTAAATCCAAAAGAGAGATTTGAGCTATTCCGTTCGTCATTTCCACCTCTTCCATTCGCCATTTCAGAGGTCCTCGCGATCCCAGCATCAGCATCAGCTCTCTTAGATCTGATTTGGATTGTGATAAAAGAGAGATTTGAGCTATTTTTATTATTACTATGAGTTTGTTATTCTATGTTTTTGTTGTGGTCTCTTAGATCTGATCCCAGATCTATGTTTTCGTTGTGGTGTTTTGAAATTGAATTGCCATGAAATCTGTGGCTTTATTTTTTCTTTTTCTGGAAATGAGATTTTTATGCTGATAATATGTTATATATATTATTTTCATTTCGGTTATTAACCGAATAACCAAATAGTAAATTCGGTAATTCGGTAATTCGATTATCAGTTCGGATATCAAAAAGGTGTTATTTTTGGTTTTCGGTTATAACCGAATAAGCTATTCGGTTCGGTTATAACCGAATGCTCACCCCTATGTGGTGCGGTCGCACTAGTAGCAGGATAAGCCCAAAAATAAGTCCTTATCTGTACAGTCTAGGGGTTGTTTACTAATCTATTCTAACAAACATTATAACATAAAACTAAAATGCTACATCACCAAAGCATGTGTTAAATCAAACACAAAGATTATATTATAGGTTATGAACTAGGAATTGTTGAAAAACTTTAAGGCGATATTCATAAAAATGGAGATGTCGTTCAAACACCATAACTTGTATTGTAATCCTAATAGGGAGTTCAGATTCATGGTATATGAATAATACATATATTTAGAACTTGAATCAAGTTTATAAATTCAATTAAAATAGGAATTAAACTAATAAAGTTAGTGTAATGTCACTAATTAGTATAACGATTTTAATGAACTATGTAGTGTAGACACTTAAAATTTTGCATTCTTGTTACTAACCGTGGAAGAGGGCAAAATCGTCTTTCATCTTCTAGAGACAACCTTAGAAGTCAAATCATCAAATCCAGTCCCGGACACAACCCCTGGAGATCAAATCCAAGCCCTGGAGATAACTCCAAGAGATCAAATCAAGCCCTGGAGACAACATTGGGAGATCAAGTCAAACCCCAGAGAAAACCCCGAGAGATAAAATCTAAGCCCCGGAGAAAACCCCGGGAGATCAAATCTAAAGCCTGGAGATAACCCCAGGAGATCAAATCCAAGCCCCGGAGACAACCCCGAGAAATCAAATCTAAAGTCCGGAGACAAACCTGGGAAATCAAATACAAACCCCAAAGACAACCCCGGGAGAACAAGTCAAACCCCAGTGACAACCCTGAAAAATCAAACCAACCTCAGAGATAACCTTGAATACTGTTAAAACTCAACCTTAGTCCAATCTCAGAGACAACCTTGAGAAAAGACGACTACAACTGCATCAAGCCCGGAACCAACCTAGGAGGGCCAAAATAGTAATTTTGCTAACTCAACATTAATTCAGCCTAAATCACTGCAAAAGAAGTCATGCAAAACCATAACATCAATCCCGAGTGAAAATAGCACAAGGCAACTCAACGGATGGACTGCGAAGATCTGGTCATGGACCCATCTTTTCAGATTTGAAAAATGTCAAATCCCATGTCATTGTGTAGCTCTCGTTAAAGGCTTTTCGGAAAGGTATAGCACGCCTTAATCGAATTCCCGGATTGAAAGTTATGAAGGTTTAAGTGGACATCGTGTTGGCCTGAGTGCACGTATGTAGAGACAACGGGACCCACGGGGCCCAAGCCCACCCGGGCAGCCGCAGGTAGACCCGCGACTATTTTGGTCTATAAATAAGACCCCTTATTAGTCATATAAAAAAAAAGAAAAAAGGAGAACAAGAGAGAATACTCTGTCCATTTCAGCTCTTAACCCCTCTTATAGTGTTCCAAACTTCAATATTCTTCTTTCTAAACACTTATATACATATATACTACGACATATCAAATTTTAACAGGTGAAAACTGAGTTTTCAAGCTCCAAAAGCGGTGAAAACTGATTATATATATATATATATATATATATATATAAACTATTTATTGTGTTTAAATATCTGTTTTAATTGTTCATTCAATGTAAATCCATAATATTTAAATCTGTGGACTAGATTTATCTAAATCTAGCCGTATCTAACTTTTAACCGGTTTAAAAGTTGTAAAATTTATTTAAATCTAGTTTTCTTTCTATTTTTTTTGTAAATATTAAGTAACCACGCGACCCTAGATCTGTATCTAGAGGGAACGGGATTTAACTGATGAATCCTTTGTTTTGCTTAGTTTAGATTAAATATCTGTTTTATTTGAGTATCTTCGTTATGCAGGATATTCATATAATATTATGTGAGCCTATGAGCCACGGGATCTAAAATTCAACTGACGGATCTAGATCTGGTTCCCATGATGAACCTTTTTCAGCTGTACAGTTTGCTTATAAATTATATTTGTAATGTTTAATTGGACCTCCTTCGATGGCTTTCATGCTCATAAGGAGCTCGTGATATTAGTCCTAATTGAGTTGCTAAATTGTAGCTCTTGCTCAAGATATTAGTCCAAATTGAGTTGTTAAATTGTAGCTCTCAAATACAACTGCATGAATTAGTCGTAAAAATGATAGTTGTTTATTATTTATAAAAAAATGACTTAATACATTTATTTGAATAGAAAATAATATTCATAATTTAGGAATTAGTTGAAATATTTATATGATATTAAAATGAATAGTAATTTACAGAAGCAATACTTCCTTTGTTCTTGGTATACAATAACAATATATATGTCCACAAATATGTGATGAAATTGGATTGCAACCAATGTAAAAGTGTGTATATATATATATATATATATATATATATATATATATATATATAAAGTAAATTAGGAATGGGTATATAGTCATAGACATATATAAATATGAATATGTAGATAACACTAATCAATATATATGTTTATCCATAAAGGGTAGACTTGAAGAAATTTTTTCATTTGTTTTGGTAATCTTTGTCAATATAACATAATATATATCTTGATCAACTAATCAAGTTTGAAATATATATTGTTAAGGATTCTGTCGTCTATATTTTTTTTCTTTTTTTTCTCAATTTATTTTATTCTTAATTGTTAGAAACATGGTTATTAAATCCGGACTGGACCGCCTGTTCAATCGGTAAAAACTGAAATCGGTCATCACTCTGGTTTGGTTGGTTCAGTTTTTGGTCAAACCTGTAATTCAACCGGTAAAACCAGGTAATTGACTCAGTGAACCGATTTGTAATTATTTTTTAATTTTTTTGTACTATATTTTTATAATAAAATTAATCGCATTTAATATTATTGTAACTCAATCTTATTATGTTTTAGTTCATAAAAAATGAGATTTTTAAAATTTTATTAATTACTAATACTATATATTTTTATATATTAATGACGTCACTAGGTCAATAATGGTTCAACCACTAGTGATCTATCTACCAGTACTTTTTTCGGTTCGATGACAGGTTCAAGTCTGAAAACTTTAGAAACAAAAAACAATGGTCGAGGGCATAGTCCCATTTGCTGTGGAGTGCACTGGCAGATGTGAAACCCCAAATTTTACGAATAAAGATTTAATTTTCTCAAAATATTTTTTTTAATATTATGGTGTGGATATGAGATAATGTTATAGTTGTGGGTAGTATTTGAAAATTTGGCAAAGTATGCAAGTGGTTATATAATATTCGATTGGTCGGGGAATATTCGTTTTAACAGAGAATATTCGTACGACGACACAATCATTGGTGGACCCCACTACGAAAGTTTATCATAGTAAGAAAACGACATAATTATCTTTTTATAAAAATAATGGCAGAAGTATTACAGTTAAAACTGTTGAACTACCCCGTACTAAAAATACAGTAATACGCGTGGTTGCATTGTAGCATACGGTATTGATTATTGATGCTTATGTGATAAGTCACTCAGTTATACTCAATTATTGCTATAATAATTGATGCATCATATCTCTCATATTATTGATTCAATTGTTGTCACAGTATCATGTGCATAATATGTTATTTTATTAAATCAATAATTGAGATGACAAAGTTATTCATATTATTTAATTGCAATATTTACAATATCTAGAAGTTCTGTCAAGGAGAGGTTTGGTCATCTAATTGCGCGCCAATAAGGAGAAATCCTTATCGGAAAGCCTCCACTTTCCTGGGAACGATCTGGTTGTTAAATATTATGAGTTATAATATTAATGATGAATAAGTCGTGTTGATTAATGATGAAATTGATAGTTCCATTGTGTGAGAATTATTAGTGTTAGTAGAAATTGATATTTATTTCGATAATAATTGATGTCTAGAGGTTATATTATTCACTCGGTATTTGGGACACTTTTTGTGTTAGAATACTATTCACGAGTTACTATTCACGAGTTACTATTTATGAGTTACTATTTACGAGTTACTATTCACGGGGTACTATTCACCCGAACAATATATTTATTTTTGGTCCAAATTATTTTTGATTACAATATTATTCCATAAGGAGATGCGCTGGTGGAATATTTATTTTCAGACCGTTGGTTGAAATTATGAATCAATATGGACCGCTGGTGGAAAGTTATAATAGTAAATCAATATGGACCGTTGCTTTAAGTTTTAATAGTAAATCAATATGGACCGTCTATTTAAAAGTAAATCAATCTGGACCGTTCATGAATTAGTTACTATTCAGTCCGTTCTTCTATAAATAGAAAGCTTATTCCTTCTTTATTTCTTATGAATTCACTTAAACTCTTGAGAGAGAAACTATAGAGAGAAAGAAGAAAATTATTCTACTACTTCACTACTCCAGTATCCAACTTCTTTCTAAGGTAAGAGATATTATTTGTTGTACCCGTAAGGGGTATTATTTCTTTCTTATTCATGAAGAGAACTTCTGTTATTTCATTCTTTATTATTCTGTTGGAATAACCTGTATACGCGGACTACCCTATACTTGGTGAAATTCTTCTGTTATTCAATTCTTTATTATTATGTTGGAATAACCTATCTATGCGAAGTACCACATACATGGTGAAATTCTTCTATTATTCCATTCTTTATTATTATGTTGGAATAACCTGTCTATGCGAAGTACCGCATACACGGTGAAATTCTTCTGTTATTCCATTCTTTATTATTATGTTGGAAAAACCTATTTATGCGAAGTACCGCATACATGGTGAAATTCTTCTATTATTCTGTTCTTTATTATTCTGTCGGAATATCATGTCGTTGCGTATTATGCCTGACCTGGTTCTATTAATTATTATTCTGTTGGAATAACCTGTCTATGCGGTCTATCGCATGCATGGTGATTTCTTTTGTTATTCTATTCTTTATTATTTTGTTGGAATATCCTGTCTGTGCGTTTACGCCGGAGCTGGTTCCATTATTTATTATTTCTTCGAAATATCCTGTCTATGCGTTTATGCCGGACCTGGTTCCATTATTTATTATTCTGTCGGAATATCCTGTCTGTGCGTTTTACGCCAGACCTGGTTCCATTATTTATTATGCCGTTGGGAATAACCTATCTATGCAGTCTATCGCACGCATGGTGAATCCTTCTGTTATTCCATTCTTTATTATTCTGTTGAAATAAACTGTCTATGTGGATTACCACATGCATGGTGAATGATCCTTTGTATTCATTCCTAATTAAATTATGGAAATGATCTGTATACGTGGATTACCGCATGGCAGATGAAAATCTATTTGCAGTTTCATATATTCTCTTATACTCTATTGGTTAAAGCTTTGACTTCTACACTCCATAAAATTAGTGGAATATCCTTGATATTTGCGCTTCATCCAGTATCTGTTCATGGAAATATTCTTCTGAGCATTCTTGAATTTTACTCTACAAAAAAGTAACATGTTGACAATTTGGATATTATTGATTTCTGGATAAATTAATTCTTAAACTTATTTTTTTGAATTATTATTTCATTGTCATTATGTGAAAACATGAAAGTTTCTTAGAAATCACAAAGAGTTAAAAATCAGATTTTGGTGAAAATAGAACATGAAATTCAATTGACCATATCTCCTATTATATTTTGAAATTTTGAGTGAGGTCAAGTTCTAGAGTTAGATCTATGAGTTTCCTAACTTATCCAAGTGGAATCACTGAAAAAGGTGTTGTAGATTTTCGTGTGGACTGATTTTAGCGAAGGAGTCAAAAACTGCCAATTTTGAAAAAGCTACTGCCCATATTTTTTAAAGGGTATTTTCGGCCACTTAAATTGTAAGAAAAATTTTGGCCATTTTTGACATGGAAATATATGGTATAAAGTACCTCCTGTCCAAAAAATGAGCTAATTCCGACTTAAAATGAGCAAGTTATGACCATTTCAATATTTAGGTTTTTTCGACGAAAATTGCTATAACCGGAGTTCTATAACTCCGATGACCATGAAATTTAAACTGGAAGCTCACGTTAACATGTGTAAGATCTTGCCAAGATTTGGGAATTTTTGGAGTTAAACTTGAGGTAGCAAATTTCTTAAGGAATTAATTAGAAATTGATTTTTGAAAAATAGTAAATGAATTTAAAAAATTCCGAGAAAAATATATGTTTAATATGGGACTATAATCTGCTAAATCCCAGAAAAGAATAATTTTTGGGTCTGATTTGGTATTTTTAATAAAAATAGTTTAGTTACAAACATATGAGTTAAATATGTTATGTGAAGTAACAAAAGTTGGAAAATAAGATTTTATGGCTTGAAAATCCTATATAGGGTATATGCAGATTTTTGATAAAGGATTTGATCATTGGTGATGAAATCTTATGAGTATGACATTTTTGAATGATTAAATGCATTATTTGGTAAAGTATAAACAATTGAAATAAATTGTTTATAAGTTTAAGAAGTGATTAAAATATTGTTATAATATTAATAATATTAGATTATGAGTTTATTAAGTGATTGATAATATTTGGATAAATTTAAAGTCATTAATATTTATCATTGTTTTCGTTTGATTAATGCTTATATCATTATCATCATTCTCATGTTTATATTGTGATAAAAGTCATCTTTGGCTTACGTGGATAGATGGACTTGGTGTGATTATGACCAGAGATTATTCGGTATAGTCATGACCGTAATGTGACGAATGAGGTGGTAAAAGTCCTCAGTGGTATGTAATGCAGTGATCGACAGTTTTTGGTATGATTATGACCAGGGATTATTTGGTATAGTCATGACCATTGATGATTATATGAATATCCTTGGCCGTGGTACAGGGATGATGTGATTTATTTATTAAGCTGAGTCTCAGCGATAAAGTTGATGAAAAACTTTTTAAATCATAGAAGATAGTAGGTTTTATGCTCTATTTGACTCTTCTAATGGATTATTTGTTCCGCCGCAGTTAAACTTGATGTCTATTATATTTTATTAGTTTAACATTATTAAAGACTAATGATAATTTATTCTGCATTATCTTAGTCATAATATTTTTTACTGGGCTAGTTGAGCTCACCCTTTCTTTCACTGTTCTCTTCAGAAAATGAGAACGTAGCTGGGACTAATCGAGAAATAGAGTGATGGTCCTAGATGGTGCATTAGTAGTCCTCACTATTCTGTGAAATAGTATAATAATAAATGTAATGAGGATTCCATTGAGTGTGGATATTATCTAAATGACAATATTTGTATTAAAACTCATAGCATATGTTTTGTCGTATTTTACACAACTGCTGTATAATTAGTTTGTATTTATATTCAGTACCATGTATCTGGCGACTCAGAATAGGTGATGTATATCTATTTTGGGGGCGTCACAGTTGGTATCTAAGCTTAGGGATATGATCCCTGACTGAGATGTGAGACAAGAACTAGGAGGGGAGAGACGGAGAATTCCTTCGCTAGTATGACCTACCTAAGTTTATTTGGTATTTAATTGGTCGGTAAGAGTATAGGGATAATGTGTGACATGTCAATTAACCCTTGTTTTGTGACAGTGTTTGCGAACGACATTTGAAAATATTGAGATAAGCAATGAAGCACATGAGACCGTTGAGTCAGCTTATCTAAAAGGTAACGGCCAAAAACACGATAATAATCATGACCATCGGAACAATGATAACCATCGTGGGAGAAATTATCATGGCCAAGATAATAGAAGTTGAAATTTTAAGAAGAGAAGGTCATTTAGCATAATTTTGTCGTATAGTGAAGTCAAGTCTAGTTGGAACGGTGGCACCAAAGGTGGATACGGACAAAACAAAGTCGGTGGATTCAGGAAGAGCATTTTTCGTTACTTCTCAAAAAGCGAGTAAATCGAACAAAGTTAGCACGGGTTAGTTAATTATAAATTCTTGCGAAGTCTATACCTTATTAGATACCAGTTCTACCCATTATTTTATCTCTCTTGCTTGTGCTCAATGTTTAAATTTGACTTCGGAGAAATTAGACTTTGACTTATCGGTTGAAACTCCATTAGGAGAAACCTTTATTACATGTGCTATCCAAGTCTTGGATGAGAGTCACAGTTTGGAATGATATGTCTATTGTCAATAAATTTCCTGACGTATTCTTGAAGACTTCTTCGCCTACCCTAGAAAGTGAAATCGAATTTTGAATTGACCCCAGTACAAAACCCATTTCTTAAACCCTTAAATATTACTTTACTTAAAATGAACGTATCATGCGCCAAAGACGTTGGCTCAAGTTGTTGAAGATTACGATCGTACCATTCAATATCATCGTGGAAGAGCGAACGTGGTAGCTGACGCACTGAGTAAAAGGTCGTATGTGTTTACGAGTACGATGTTGTTAACACAAAAACCCATTTCGAATAACTTACAAGTACGAATATACGAATCCACGTGAAGATAACGAATATACGATTAGAATTAACTTTAACCGATAAAGTTAAAGCCGCTCAAACTACACACTCAGAACTGATGATTATGAAGAAGAAGGTTCAAGAGGGCGTTATTCTAGAATCAAGAATCGACGAAGAGAGGAAATCTCAACCCTCGATTTAATCAGCCCATTTGAAATACTCGATCAGGTAGGAATTGTGGCCTATAGACTCGTTTTAACGCCAAGTATGTCGCGTGTTCATAATGTTTTTTACGTATCGATGCTACGTAAATATTTGGATGAGCCGAACCACATTATCAAATTAGAATTAGATGAGATAGCAAAAGATTTAACGTATGAGGAGATACGTGTTAAAATCTTGGATAAGAATGATCATGTTTAACACTCAAAGGTTATACCTCAAGATTAGAATCTGAAATGAAGTCAAGGTATCCTCATTTGTTCGGTATACCAGGTACGTACATAAATTTCGAGGGCAAATTTCATAAGGAGGGGAGAATGTGAGACCCCCAAATTTTACGAATAAAGATTTAATTTTCTCGAAATATTTTTTTTAATATTATGGTGTGGATATGAGATAATGTTATAGTTGTGGGTAGTATTTGAAAATTTTGCAAAGTATGCAAATGGTTATATAATATTCGAGTGGTCGGGGAATATTCGTTTTAACAGAAAATATTCATATGACGACACAATCATTAGTGGACCGCACAACGGAAGTATTGTCGTAGTAAGAAAACGACAGAATTATCTTTTTATAAAAATAACGGCGGAAGTATTACCGTTAAAACTGTTGAACTACCCCATAGTAAAAGTATAATAATACGCGTGGTTGCATAGTAGCACACAGTATTGATTATTAATGCTTACGTGATAAGTCACTCAGTTATACTCAATTATTGCTACAGTAATTACTGCATCATATCTCTCATATTATTGATTCAATTATTGTCACAGTATCATGTGCATAATATGTTATTTTATTAAATCAATAATTGAGACGACAAAGTTATTCATATTATTAAATTGCAATATTTATAATGTCTAGAAGTTCTGTCAAGGAGAGGTTTGGTCATCTAATTGCGCGCCAATAAGGAGAAATCCTTATCGGAAAGCCCACTCTTTCCTAGGAACGACCTGATTGTTAAATATTGTGAGTTATAATATTAATGATGAATAAGTCGTGTTGATAAAAGATGAAATTGATAGTTCCATTGTGTGAAAATTATTATTGTTAGTAGAAATTGATATTTATTTTGATAATAATTGATGTCTGGAGGTTATATTGTTCACTCGTGTATTTAGGATACTTTTCGTGTCGGAATACTATTCACGAGTTACTATTTATGAGTTACTATTCATGAGTTACTATTTACGAGTTACAATTCATGGGATACTATTCACCCGAACAATATATTTATTTTTTGTCCAATTTATTTTTAGGTACAATATTATTCCATGAGGAGATGTGCTAATTTTACAGACCATTGGTTGAAGTTATGAATCAATATGGACCGCTGGTGGAAAGTTATAATAGTGAATCAATATGGACCGCCGGTGGAAAGTTATAATAGTGAATTAATATGGATCGCTGGTTTAAAGTTTTAATAGTAAATCAATATGGACCGTTGCTTTAAGTTTTAATAGTAAATTAATATGGACCGTCCGTTTAAAAGTAAATCAATCTGTATCGTTCATGAATTAGTTACTATTCAGTCCATTCTTCTATAAATAGAAGCTCATTCCTTCTTTATTTCTTACGAATTCACTAAAACTCTTGAGAGAGAAACTATACAGAGAAAGAAGAAAAGTATTCTATTACTTCAGTACTCCAGTATCCAACTTCTTTCTATGGTAAGGGATATTATTTGTTGTACCCGTAAGGGGTATTATTTCTTTCTTATTCATGAAGAGAACTTCTGTTATTCCATTCTTTATTATTCTTTTGGAATAACCTGTATACGCGGACTACCCTATACTTGGTGAAATTCTTCTGTTATTCTATTCTTTATTATTATGTTGGAATAACCTGTCTATGCGAAGTACCGCATACATGGTGAAATTCTTCTATTATTCCATTCTTTATTATTATGTTGGAATAACCTGTCTATGCAGAGTATCGCATACATGGTGAAATTCTTCTGTTATTTCATTCTTTATTATTATGTTGGAATAACCTATTTATGCGAAGTACCGCATACATGGTGAAATTCTTCTATTATTCCGTTCTTTATTATTCTGTCGGAATATCCTGTCGGTGCGCATTACGTCTGACCTGGTTCAATTAATTATTATTCTGTTGGAATAACCTGTCTGTGCGGTCTATCGTATGCATGGTGATTTCTGTTGTTATTCCATTCTTTATTATTCTGTTGTAATATTTTGTCTGTGCGTTTACGCCGGACCTGGTTTCATTATTTATTATTCTGTCGGAATATCCTATCTGTGCGTTTACGCCGGACCTGGTTCCATTATTTATTATTTTGTCAGAATATCCTGTCTGTGCATTTTACGCCGGACCTGGTTCTATTATTTATTATTCTGTTGGGAATAACCTGTCTGTGCAGTCTATCGCACGCATAGTGAATCCTTCTGTTATTTTATTCTTTATTATTCTGTTGAAATAAACTGTTTATGTGGATTACCACATGCATGGTGAATGATCCTTTGTATTCATTCCTTATTAAATTATGGAAATGATCTGTATACGTGGATTACCGCATGGCGGATGAAAATATATTTGCAGTTTCATATATTCTCTTATACTCAGTTGGTTAAAGATTTGACTTCTACACTCCATGAAATTAGTGGAATATCCTTGATATTTGCGCTTCATCCAGTATCTATTCATGGAAATATTCTTCTGAACATTCTTGAATTTTACTCTACAAAGAAGTATCATGTTGACAATTTGGACATTATTGATTTCTACATAAATTAATTCTTGAACTTGTTTTATGGAATTATTATATCATTGTCATTATGTGAAAACATGAAAGTTTCTTAGAAATCACAAAGGGTTGAAAATCAGATTTTGGTGAAAATGGAAAATGAAATTCAATTGACCATATCTCCTATTATATTTTGAATTTTTGAGTGAGGTCAAGTTCTAGAGTTAGATCTATGAGTTTCCTAACTTATCCAAGTGGAATCATTGGAAAAGGTGTTGTAGATTTTCGTGTGGACTGATTTTAGCGAAGGAGTCAAAAACTACCAATTTTGAAAAAGCTACTGCCCATATTTTTAAAAGGGAATTTTTGGCCACTTAAATTGTGAGAAAAATTCTGGCCTTTTTGGACACGGAAATATATGGCATAAAGTACCTCCTGTCCAAAAATGAGCTTATTCCGACTTAAAATGAGTAAGTTATGACCATTTCAGTATTTAGGTTTTTCTGACGAAAAATGCTATAACCGGAGTTCTATAACTCCGATGACCATGAAATTTAAACTGGAAGCTCACGTTAACATATGTAAGATCCTTCCAAGATTTGGGAATTTTTGGAGTTAAACTTGAGGTAGCTAATTTCTTAAGGAATTAATTAGAAATTGATTTTTGAAAAATAATAAATGAATTTAAAAAATTCTGAGAAAAATATATGTTCAATATGGGACTATATTCTGCTAAATCCCAGAAAAGAATAATTTTGGGGACTGATTTGGTATTTTTTATGAAAATGGGTTAGTTACGAACATATGAGTTAAATATGTTATGTGAAGTAACAAAGTTGGAAAATATGATTTTATGGCTTGAAAATCCTATATAGGGTATTTGCAGATTTTTGATAAAGGATTTGATCATTGGTGATGAAATCTTATGAGTATGGCATTTTTGAATGATTAAATGCATTATTTGGTAAAGTATAAACAATTAAAATAAATTGTTTATTAGTTTAAGAAGTGATTAAAATATTGTTATAATATTAATAATATTAGATTATGAGTTTATTAAGTGATTGATAATATTTGGATAAATTTAAAGTCTTTAATATTTATCCTTGTTTTTGTTTGATTAATGTTTATATCATTGTCATCTTTCTCATGTTTATATTGTGATAAAATCATCTTTGGCTTACGTACATAGATGGACTTGGTGTGATTATGACCAGGGATTATTCGGTATAGTCATGACCGTAATGTGACGAATGAGGTGGTAAAAGTCCTCAGTGGCCTGTAATGCATTGATGGACAGTTTTTGATATGATTATGACCAGGGATTATTCTGTATAGTCATGACCATTGATGATTGCATGAATATCCTTGGCCGTGATACAGGGATGATGTGGTTTATTTATTAAGCTGAGTCTCAGCGATGAAGTTGATGAAAAACTTTTTAAATCATAAAAGATAGTAGGTTTTATGCTCTACTTGACTCTTCTAATATATTGCTTGTTCCGCTGCAGTTAAACTTGATGTCTATTGTATTTTATCAGTTTAACATTGTTAAAGACTAATGATAATTTATTTTGCAATATCTTAGTCATAATATTTCTTACTGGGCTAGTTGAGCTCACCCTTTCTTTTACTGTTCTCTTCAGGAAATGAGAACGTAGCTGGGACTAGTCGGGGAACAGTGTGATGGTCCTAGATCGTGCATTAGTAGTCCTCACTATTCTTTGAAATAGTGTAATAATAAATGTAATGAGGACTCCATTGAGTGTGGATATTGTCTAGATGACAAGATTTGTATTAAAACTCACAGCATATGTTTTGTCGTATTTTACACGACTATTGTATAATTAGTTTGTATTTGTATTCAGTACCATGTATCTGACGACTCAAAATAGGTGATGTATACCTATTTTGGGGGCGTCACAGCAGATCTACATATAGGGTAAATGGGTCATTGCCTATGCTTAAAATTTTTTTTATAGGTTGAGAGGAGCAAAAATAAAATTTATTAAACTGAAAGGAGCAAATTTATAATAAAATTAAACTTAGAGGGGCAAAAAAAACTTAAACTACTACTACTCTAAAAAAATTAAACACGCATAATGTATTCAAATTCTAGCTCTCTACTTCGTTAAACGTCAACCCAAAAAAATCCGCCTCTGCTAGGAATTGATCCTAAATCCGTCCTTGGTGGAGAGAGTTGGAGATCTGTTAATATTAGAAGCGAAATTTTTATACGGAGTTAAGCGACTAAGTGGAGAAAATTCAAGCTGAACTAAGGAAGGTGGAAGCAATGTTTCTTTAAAAATGGGGATGCTGAACAAGGTGGAGATAGTACGCAATTGGGTACGTACGTGAGATCAGAATGTAACTCATAAGACCGAAGATATATATATATATATATATATATATATATATATATATATATATATATATATATATATATATATATATATATATATATATATATATATGTATGGAAACTGATACTCCCTCCGTCCCAGGATAAAAGTCCTGGTGGACTTTTCACGCATATTAAGAAGAGGAATAAAATGACAAAATTGTCTATAATAATGTCATTAAATATGGAGAGAGAATTAGAATAAGAAAAGTATGAGATATTTAATGCTACGGGCATAATAGGAAAAAATGTGTAAAAGTTTGGTTATTAAAAGAAAGTAGACATTTAACATGGGACAACCCAAAATAGTAATAAAGACTTTTATACTGGGACGAAGGGAGTATTTGTACATGACTTTTTGACATTTTCACATAAAAACCGTCGCGGTAAATCCTATAGTTTCAGTTTTTACCGTCGCCATACATTTATTGTAATACCCGAGAATTTTAAATAAATTATATTAATATTAAGAATAAAAATTGTTTAAATATTTATTTGAATATAAATATATATAGTGTTGGCATGAGTTATGGTAATTAATTTAATTGAATAAGCATGTGATAATTAAGCAATGTAGTAGAAGTGATGAAAATGTTAGTTTAAGCTTGTGAAATTATGCCTAGTGTGGCAAAGTGGTGAAATGAGAAAGTACTAATTAAATTAATGATGAAATGGATTAAATTAATTAGTACTAGAAATAAATGAATAATTACATAATGTGATTGACTAATTCCTATTATTATTCATTAATTATCATGAACAATAGCATGTAAGGAGAAATCATATATAATAAGGTTTTTCATTCAATATAAAATGAGGTGTGAAATTTGAATGTGAATAATTATTATATAAAAATGTATGATAAAAGTAAGCTTAACTTATGTAATTTACTAAGTTGTGTAAAAGAGTCTTATGTGACATCATGATGTGCGTGGGAGTAATTAAATGGGTACGTATTTTAAACCTATGAGAGAAAATAACTTTGACTAAATAAATAATTAATATTAAATGATTATTTTAATATCTATGTAGAATTGGAATCATAAGTTTTATGGAAAAGAATATCGGTACCCAACTAAATTATTTTCCAGTCTAATATAAATATTATTTGGAATAAACCAATGTAAATAAATTATATGATTATGTGTATTTGTACTCTTAACTTATCACATTGTCATAATATCAACTCATTAAAATTCATTTGTGAGACAAAGGGGATTAACTTTAGTGTAACTAGTGACCATTTTAACTAAGGTAATAAGTTAATGTGCCTTGTCCCAAAATCATAGTCCCATTCCCAAAAGTCTCACTCGTGTTTTGCAAAAAGCCTATACTTCTACCTTGCTCCAATACTCAGTAATGGTTATGATGAAGAAGGGTGTGGATTCAACAGTGACCATAAAACTATTACACCAATTCTTTTTTGTCCAATGGCTACTTCTTCCTCCCTTTGGTTTGATTTCTAGGGCAAATTCCAGATATTGGACAATAGTTTGGCTATATATGAGTTTCCTCCTCTTCATTTTTAATTGTTGGATCTCTATTGAAGTTCAGAAACTTATGTGTGTGAGTGTTTTTGAGTTGGAGAGGAAACCTTAGATTTAAAGCAAAGAATTTACTTCACAACTTCAGACAGTAATATCCCTTTATATGTTCTTAAATTCAATTTTTGCAAAGTTCTTAGAAAATTCCTAAAATACATGTTTTGAGTTGGAAAATTTATGGTTGAAGCATGATAGAATATGTCAATTAATGCTAGACATTGTTAATATGGTTGAATACGAAATAAATAAAATTTAAACGGAGTAATTTGCCCAAGTAACGAATCCGAAGTGAAGAGAATCGCTAATGTGTTAAACTTTGGAAAAATGGCATAAATCTTGAATTTGATTGTTTATGTGATTGGAATTGTTAGAAGCATGCTAGGGATGTTTGGTAGTAAGTTTTTCACAATTGGGCATCATTACATTGCTGTTTGGTTAAGATATTCGGATATAGGTTCGTAGCAGGGGAGGAGGATTACAACTGCAGTAGCCAACTTTGGTTGGTGCCGTCTCGGCGTGCACCTTGCCCCGGTGGGGGTCCTACAATGTAAAAAGGCCCGCCCCGGCGGGGGTTGGGCAGTATGTTAGGTTGCTATTTTTGTTGTTCGATACAAGGAGTCCTAAACTAGTCTAACCTAACTTAACGTAGAGAGCATACATAATCTTTAAACATGTGTCAATACGTAATGCAAGTTGTTTTAGTGGGTATAGAGTTTGAGTTATAATCTCTTGAAAGAAAAGTTAAAAGACGAAAACCATGTTTAGAAAACCTTACACCTTTTTGAAATCTAACCTTTTGAGCATGTATTCGCAACTTAGTTAGTTTTATAAATACATATGAAATATGAAATTAAGGAACTTTGCATGCTTAATTTGTTTGTCATGAGGTTTTAAGATTGGAAAACCAATTGAGTTGAAAACTCTACGACTTGTATTGTGAACTTTTGAACAACTATGATAAGATACTTTATGCCTCTAGAGATAACCGACATATTCGTACATCTTGTTAAAAACGTTATAACTATGCAAGCATGACCTAAAAGAGTTTTTATGTTGAAAGAGGTTGTTTAGCAATGTTACGTGGTTTAATGAATGCTATGGTTAGTAATAGATATAATGAGCTCTTTTGACTTTGTAAAATGGAAATTTATGAGTAAACTTAAAAATTGTTGAAAGTAAATAAAAAGGGCCAAACTTAGCTTAAAGATTTTTTAACATGTATTTGTGAAACAACTTAAACTAGAATGATTAACTTAAGTAATATTTCACATATGAGATGAGTATAAGAGGCTAAAATTGCCAAAATGTTCCTAAAGATTTGAATTATACATCTATGAATTTGACTGTGTATAGCCTACATGAGTTTAGATATGTGTGATAAATGTATGTGGATATGTATGTCAAGGTGCGTGTGACTAGCGAAAACCTATACATACATAAATAGGATAATATAGTTCATTGACATGATTTTACGCTATAAGTGGTAATCAGCGCTAAAGGCAAGTTTTCTAACTTACACGACTTTGAATATTGTGCAAGTTTCTCACCTTAAACTTCCTATGTTATTGCAAGTTTCCTAACTTCATTCTTATAATTGAATGCAAGTATTTAGACCTTATTTTTTATTGGGAAACTTCGAATTATTGCCTACTTATATTGAACAAATATTTACATTCGTATGATTATGATTCCTAATCGGAAGTTGATTTTTATATCTTGATTCATGTTACGAGAATTGAACTCAATGTTTCCAAAGGTTGTCTAAGCTATTCGATTCGGCTAGACAAAATATCATGTGTCAGAAAGCAATCCAAACCAATTGACTTAGTGCGGACTCTTATAAATCTACTGAAATGAACAACCCTCTTAAAAGGGAAAATTTTATATTGTCGGGGAACCGACGTGCGCACATGAGTATGATTAAATGTTATGCATAACACATGGTACTTTAAGCTGATCACATGTTGTACTCGTTTATATTGGATTTGCAGTATAATATTGTTAATTCTAGTAAGAGTTCTTAGTCCTTAGTGACTGCTCATTGTTCATTCTTATTGAACCTTGAAATGAATAAACTTTGAAATTTTGATGATATACTTCAGTCTATAGCGACACTTATTAAAAACTCTTGATACTCTTGATATCCTTGAATTATCATTTATTGTTATACCTTTGAGATTCAAACGTTATAACTGCTTATTCTTATTGTTATATTACTTGTTGGGCAAACTTGTTGCTCATTCTTGCTTCCCTAAAAACATTACAGTTAAGGCAGAGCAAGGCGGTACGTCACGCAAGGATAAAGGGAAGGGCAAGGCTACTGAATAGCTTAGTCATTTAGGGGTAGAAGAATTATTATTGTTATAATGTTGTATTAAGGGATGATCAAATTATGTTTAAGTAATGTTTAAGTTTAATCACTGGAATGTTGTAGTAACGTCCACGGTACCTTGGGACAAGAATATTTATATTATATCAATGTAAATTATTCTATTATTCCATTGTTGATGATTTTAGTATAATTTAGAATTAGCACGTGACGAACAAAATTCGAGATATGAGTGTCTAAATTTGTTGGCGTTATAGGTTGGTATTAAAGCATTAGGTTATAAACCTTAGGAAAGAGAATCCTTAGACTATAACCTTTATAAGAACTTATAAGATAGAAAGAGATAAAATTCATATAGAGTTTTCCTAACGATTTGGTTACATTATGAGATATATTTTCATGCCTTGTAATGAATTTATGTTTTGATGGATTTTGTTGTTTGTTTGTCTTATGTTTGTGGTTGTAGGATGATGGACTTGGGAGGACCCAGCCGAGTTGTAGATGAGGAACCACGTGACATACAGATGGTGTATAAGGCACCATTGATAGTTGAGCTCATTTCGGCAGTGGCTCCTATTAATAAGGATGATGATGAGGAGGAGATAGAACTAGATCCCGTAGAGTCGGGTCCCAAGGAAGAACCTATTAAGGATGAACCCGTGGAAGATTTCGATGAGGCTACTTTTGAAGACCGACTGTTGGGGGAATATGAGGAGAGAATTTTGGAATTCGAATGCTGAGTTGAGGAACTAGAGACCCAGGCTCAAGAGAGAGAAACTGTGACGCCCCCAAAATAGGTCCATTCCATCCACCCCATTCTGAGTCGCCAAATACATGGTATATAAATAACTACAACTTTATTATTACAATATATAAACTGTGAGTTTAAATACAGATATTGTCATCTAGACAACATCTACACGCAAATAAATCCCCATCATAATTATTGATACATTATTTTACAAAAATGGTGAGGACTACTAAACAACTCTCTCTAGAACCTTCATTCCATACCCCGACTAGTACTCGCTACATTCTCGCCTCCTGAGAAAAAAATGAAACAAAAAGGAAAAGGGTGAGCTCAACTAGCCCAGTAAAGAATATTATGACTAAGATAATATACAACAAATTATCATTAGTCTTCAACAGGGAAAAATTTAATAGAATACAATAGACAACCAGTTTTAAATCAACAACTGCAGTGGAAACAAAAATTCATTAGAAGAGTTAAGTAGAGAATGCAAACTACTATCTTCTATATATGAATTTAAAAGTTCATCGTCGATATTTTATCCATGTAACATCAATCAATATATATCTGGAATCAAATATTCATCTTTGCACTACAGGCCAAAGATATTCATCAGTTGGTCATGTTCATCTAAACACCTGTTCATCTTTGCACTACGGGCCAAAGATATTAATCAGTCGGTCATGTTCATCTCAACACCTGTTCATCTTTGCACTACGGGCCAAAGATATTCATCAAGAAATCATTCATCTTTGCACTACAGGCCAAAGATATTCAATAATTTCATTATTTATGACTGAGGATGATGAAAAATATTTTAAAGGAAACGAATCCAGTGAAACAAAAGAACAAATATTAAGGATTCGTACTTTAAACAATTCTCATTCAAAAATACTTCATAAATAACCAGAGTGGGGTAAATTCAAGAATGATCAAAACATGGATACAATCAAAGCTAATATCCAGAATAGATATTTTGGACAAAAAGAAAAAATTTTATTTTTCGATGAATAGTGTCGTATACGTGAATAGTGTCGTATACGTGAATAGTAACTCCAACACCAAAAGATAGAAATTTCACAAAAAAATATATCATCATGCTTCGTGAATAGTACTCGTGAATAGTAACTCGTGAATAGTAACTCATGAATAGTAACCCCGACATGAAAAAAATTCCAAATTTGATACAAATTTCCAACCAATAATTCAACATAATGATATTAAAGAAATAATATCATTTTCGAATAAAATAACATCCCTTACAATCCCTGAAAATCACTTATTATCCCTTACCTCAAAAGAGCAGTACTTCTGACTGGAATAACGCTGAACGAACATGCACCGTATATCAACACTCAAGATATCAAAATACTCACAAGAATACACTCGACAATATAGAGAGAGAAATAGAGAGAAAACTTAAGTTTCTGGTGTGATTTTCAATTCTAACCTAAGCACCTATTTATAGGAAATTGCTTAGAACACCAAAACAGAAAATTTAATATAATATTAATATTTTCAAAATATATTCTTACGCACACCTAACTAGCTGATTTCAGCCATTTAACACATGCCCATAATTGAAAAAAAAATGTTTTTCATAATTAAAATATTTTAAACTTCCAAAAATTAATTATTTCGGAACTTCAGAACTTCAATAATTCACAATAAATAGCCCTTTTGTCAAAAAATTTGAATCTCGCGAGATTTTATAGGAAATTCAATTCTCTACAACTTTGCAGAAGAAAGTTTTTCCAAATTCCAAACAGAAATTAACCGAAATCCACAAACGGACGATTTTACAGGCTATAATCAAATTTCAGTCAATAAATGGGATCCACCGACACATAAAACATGCTTTAAATATTTTTGGTAACAAAAATACTCCTCCTCCACATATACTCATATATCCCACATTCATCGTAAAAATATCATCATTATTATATTATTAAAATATAATAATATATTTAAATGAATTATTTTATCAAAAAAAGATAAAATTTCAATTTTCAACAATTGTCACATTAAAAATTTTCTCCATCTATATCCACATAAAATCAATATTTTCTTTATCATATAAATCAATAATTAATTATTCATAAATAATATTACAGAATCACAATACTGACAACCAGGCAGTTCCCAGGAAAGAGGGGGCTTTCCAATAAGAATTTCTCCTTACTGGCGCGCAATTAGGTGACCAAACCTCTCCTTAGACAGAACTTTCTAGACATTGCCAATAATGTTATCTAATAATATTATTCAGATAATATGAATTATTGCTTCAATAATGGAAAATATTGTGTAATGACAATTTATTGAAACAACAGTAATATAAAATATCAACGCAGCAATTATTGAATCAATAAAATAAAATACGGAATAGTAATTACTGTAACAATTATTGAGAAGTGTCTTACGTAAGAATCAATAATTGTTGCAATACCGTGTGCTACTGTGTTTTAACCACTGAGTATTTTAACAGTATTAACGGTAACAACTACGCCGTTATTTTTAAAGAACTTATATTTGTCATTTTTTTCATCCAATCGTTTTACGTTATGGGGCCCACACATGGCTGCGCCGTCGTACGAATATTCCCCGACAGCAAGAATATTCCACGACCAAACGAATATTCCCCGACAACAATGAATATTTTATAACCACTTGCTTATTTTGAAATATTTGCGTATTTTACCCATAAGTATCCACATTAATCAAATCAACCCTTACTATTTCAAAATAATAAATAGAGAAAATTAAATATCATTAATAATAAGTTGGGGTCTTAGAGAAACTTAGTTGCAAAAATTGATGGAGGAAGACCATGAGAGGAAAAGGAAAATCCAGGAGATGGAGGTAGAGATTGCTTATCGCAAAGAGGCAGGTGTCCAGATGGGAACCCTTTTTCACTGATCGATATCCAGGAACGTGGAATTAGTGGGTAAGCTAGAGGAATCTGAGCAGCAGGAGTCGAGTGAGAAAGCTGAGAAAGAGGTTTTTCACACTAAGCTTGAGCTGAAGGTAATGGAGAGGATCCACTTTGAGGAAAAGTGGCAAGAAGCTAATGATAGAGCAGGAGACCTGGAAGATGAAGTGAGGTGTAAGAGGAGGAAGATGAACAAGATGGGCTATGTTTTGCGCACGGCTATGGAGATATTGATTAATGGTGTATATCATTACCCAGCGGAGCAAGGACAGATTCGTCATACCATAAGTAGGGACTTGGTGGCGCACATAACTCAAAAGGAATACAAGAGCGATGTCAAGCGCGGAATGTTAGATTGAGGTCTAGATGTTAGTAGTAGTAGTTGTTATTTATATATGATCTATTGATGTAATCCCCAATATTTTGTGTGAGATACGAGATAGTTATGTAAACCCCAAACTTTTGAACAATGTTAGAGGGGTAGTATGTTAGTTGTGAGACCCCAGATTTTATGAATAAATATTCAATTTTCTCGAATTAATTTTTTTAAATATTATGATGTGGATTTGATATAATGTTATAGTTGTGGGTAGTATTTATAAATTTTACAAAGTATGCAAGTTATCATATTATATTCGTTTGGTCGGGGAATATTTTTTTTGTCGGGAATATCCGTACGACGGCACAATCATTGGTAGACCCCACAACGGAAGTATTGTCGTAGTTAGAAAATGACAAAAATATTTTATGAAAATAACGGCGGAGGTTTTACCGTTAAAACTGTTGAACTACCCGGTAGTAAAAGTACTATAATACGCGTGGTTGTATAGTAGCACACGGTATTGATTATTGATGCTTACGTAAGAAGTCACTCAGTTATACTCAATTATTGTTATAGTAATTATTGCATCATATCTCTCATATTATTGATTCGATTATTGTCACAGTATCATCTGCATTATATGATATTTTATTAAATTAATAATTGAGACGATAAAGTTATTAATATTATTAAATTACAATATTTATAATGTCTAGAAGTTCTGCCAAAGAGAGGTTTGGTCACCTAATTGTTCGCCAATAGGGAGAAATCCTTATTGGAAAGCCCCCTCTTTCCTGGGAACGATCTGGTTGTTAAATATTGTGAGTTATGATATTAATGATGAATGTTATTGAAATTGAAGTTGTGTTCGGAGTTGACTTTGGAGACGCAGACATCATATTTGAGTTCGGAATGATGAAATTAGTAAAAATAGACTATAAATACAAAATTTTCCTATTTTTACTATTTGGTCAAAAAGTCAATAGTTGACTTTTTTGGGAAAAGTCAAACTTCAAAATTTTAAAATTTATATTTTTGATAAAAATAGTTTCATTGTGTTAAAATTATTTGTGTTAGTAAAAATCGACTTTTATTTCAATAAAAATTGATGTCTGGAGGTTATACTGACTAATCGGGTATTTAACCGGATAAATGAGCAATTGATTGCTATTATGTCACATGATTGTAACTATTTATTCACATATGTGTACTATTGAGTCACATTCATGTACTATTAGGGGAGTTGGTGCAAGATTGATAATACTTGCATGACTAAGTTAAAAATGGAGGTATAGATGGAGGTACTATACTGTAATTCGTATTTTCACATGTCTAGAACTATATGTTCACATGATTTACTATTAAATCACATGATTTACTATATAAATCACATGATTTACTATTAGGGGAGTTGGTGCAAGTTTGATAATACTTGGATGACTGAATTAAAATGAAAGAAAAGTTGGAGGTATTGTACTGTAATTTTCCGAGCCCCAAAACGTGCAATTATCGAAACTATATTTTCTATAAATAGAAACTCATTCTTCCTTCATTTCTCACTAATTCACCAAAGCTATAGAGCAATTATTATAGAGAGAAATTATAGAAAGAAGCTATAGAGAGAAAATCTATAGAAGAAGAAAAGTATTCTGCTACTTCCCTACTCTTATATCCAGTTTCTTCTAAAGTTAAGGGATATTATTTGTTGTACCCATAAGGGGTATTATTTCTTTTGTAATCATGAAAAGAACTTCTGTTATTCCATTATTTATTATTCTGTTAGAATAACCTATATACGCGGTATACCTTATACTTGGTGACATCCTTTTATATTCCGTCTTTATTATTCTGTCTAAATATTCTGTCTGTGCGATACGCCGAACCTGGTTCCATTACTAATTATTCCGTATTTATATTCTGTTGGAATATCCTGTTTGTGTGAATTTCACCTGACCTGGTTCCATTACTTATTATTCTGCATTTATTATTCTGTTGGAATATCCTGTCATTGTGAATTTTACCTGACCTGGTTTCGTTATTTATTATTCTGTTGGGAATAACCTGTCTGTGCGATCTCTATCGCATGCATGGTAAATCCTTCTGTTATTTCATACTTTATTATTCTTTTGGAATAATCTGTCTATGTGGATTGCCACATGCATGGTGAATGATCCTTTATATTCATTAATTATTAAATCGTGAAAAATATCTATATACGTTGATTATGATGAGAGTCATAATAAAAGCATTAGATTGATGAAAATCATGGGTATATGAAGTATTAATAAGTGTTATGATGATTTATGTTGGTTATTATGTGAAAACATGAAAGTTTCTTAGAAATCACAAAGGGTTAAAAAATCAGATTATTGTAAAAACGTAACATGAAATTCAATTGACAATATCTCCTACTATATTTTGAATTTTTAAGTGTGGTCAAGTCCTAGAGTTAGATCTATGAGTTACCTAACTTATCCAAGTGGAATCACTGGAAAAGTTGTTGTAGATTTTTGTGTGGACTGATTTTAGTAAAGGATGTAAGAGCTGGAAATTGCCAAAAGGTTGCTGTCCAAAATTTGAAGGGGCTGTTTTGGCCACTTAATTTGTGAGAAAAATTCAGGCCTTTTGGTACATGAAAGTATATGGTATGAAGAACCTCCTGTCCAAAAATGAGCTCATTCCGACTTAAAATGAGCAAGTTATGACCATTTCAATATTTAGGTTTTTTTGACAAAAAATACTATAACCGGAGTTCTATAACTCCGATGACCATAAAATTTAAACTGGAAGCTCACATTAACATGTATAAGATCCTGCCAAGATTTAGAAATTTTTGGAGTTAAACTTGATGTAGCAAATTTCTTAAGGAATTAATTAGAAATTGATTTTTGAAAAATAGTAAATGAATTTTAAAAATTTCGAGAAAAATATATGTTCAATGTGGGACTATATCCTGCTAAATCCCAGAAAAGAAATATTTTTGGAACTGATTTACTATTTTTCATGAAAATGGTTTAGTTACGAATATATGAGTTAAATATGTTATGTGAAGTAACAAAGTTGAAAAATAGGATTTTGTGGCTTGGAAATCCTATATAAGGTATATACATTTTTTTAATAAGATATTTGATCATTGGTAATGAAATCTTATGAGTACGGCATTTTTGAATGATTAAATGCATTATTTGGTAAAGTGTAAATAATTAAAATAAATTGCTTATAAGTTTAAGAGGTGATTAAAATATTGTTATAATATTAAGAATATTAAATATTAAAGTCTTTAATATTTATCCTTGTTTTAGTTTGATTAATGCTTATATCATTGTCATCATCTTCATGCTTATATAGTGATGAAAGTTATCTTTGGCTTACGTGCAAAGATGGACTGTTGTTTATTGAATTATGTATCTTTGTCTTACGTGCAAAAATGGATTATTGATTATTGGTTTTATTGTTGTATATATTTGGTTTACGTGCAGAGATGGACTTGATATGATTATGATCAGGGATTATTCGGTATAGTCATGACCATTGATGATTTAATGAATATCCTTGGCCCGTAGTGCAGGGATGATTTGATGATGTGGTTTATTTATTAAGCTGAGTCTTAGTGATAAAAACTGATGAAAACATTTTAAACCATATAAGATAGTAGATTTTATTCTCTACTCGATTTTTCTAATCGATTGCTTGATCCGCTGCAGTTACACTTGATGTCTATTGTATTTTATCATTTTAACATTATCGAAAACTAATGATAATTTATTTTGCATTATCTTTAGTCATGATATTCTTTACTGGGCTAGTTGTGCTCACCCTTTTGCTTCACAATTCCTTTCAGGTAATAAGAGTGTAGCTGGGTCGAGAGGGGATAACAAGGGAATAGAACGCTGGTCTTTAGTTGTTGAGGTCCTCCCTAAATAGTATGGGAAAATTTTTTTATTGAGAACTTTAGATAAGTGTGTCGTATTGTATATGTCATTTGATATTTAATTTTGGTGAACCAAATAGGGTGAGGTGAACCCAACTTTGGAAAGGTGTTTTGCCACTATCATACAAGATGTCTAATGACATACAACCTCGTGTTATCATAAGACAGGGTTGAGAACATCCACTTGCTAAGTATATCTACGAGCACTACCTATATGATCTTGGAGTTTATTTAAAATATAATTTCTACTTAGAGACAGTGGAGATAGTTATATGTCAGGAGAAGACTCGCCATTGGAAAGAAGATGATAGTAATTTTCTCATTTTTCTTTGGGGTCTATTGGGTCAACCAAGGATAATTCTGTGGACATATGATATCTACCATAACCTAGACGCATAGCCTCCCATGTACGAAGGTTTCATTAAGAACTTCCCAAAAATTTTAATTCCAAAAACAGTTTTGGACTATACTTTATGTAAAGTACCATTGTAAGGTTGTGGTCGAGGCACCATGAGAGTTACATATATTGTATTAAAACTCACAGTTAACCGTGGTTCTATTCTATCGACAGTTCAACAGTTATATTATTAAGTTGTATTTGTATTTTTGTACCATGTATTTTGGCGACTCAAGATGGGTGATGAATACCTAATTTTGTTGTCGTCACAGTTGGTATCAAAGCCATAGAAAAGAGCCCCGAGCCTTTATCTGGTGACTTCCAAGTCTTGGAATGCACCGAAGCCAGACTTTCCGTAGGGGACGCCGTGAGTAACGGTGGCAATTTGATAGGTATCATTGTGAGGTGCTATCCAAGTCCTGGATGCGGGTCACAGTTGGTATCAAAGCTTAGGGACATGATCCATGGCTGAGACGTGAGTTAAGAACTAGGAGGGGAGAGACGGGGAATTCCTTCGCTAGTATGACCTACCTAAGTTTATTTGGTTATTTAATTGGTCTGTCAGAGTATAGGGATAATATGGATTTGTCAATTAACCCTTATTTTGTGACAGTATTTGAAAATCGGCATCTGAAAATGTTGAGATAAGTAATGGAGAAAAATAATATAATGTCGCCAATACAAGGCTAAGGTTACAGAGTATCTCGGTTTGCATCCTATTTGGTCGATAATGAGGAAGGCGAATGACGCGAATGTTTCTAAGAGGTTTTGAAAACCTATATACGTCAATACCTCATTCTCATGCTGTGTTGTGTTGAAAGTCATCTGTGGCCTGTAGTGATAGATGGACTTGGTATGATTATGACCAGGGATATTCGGTGTAATCATGACCGTAATGTTATTAATGATGTGGTAAAAGTCATCTTTGGCCGTTAGTGCATAGATGAACTTGGTATGATTATGACCAGGGATTATTCGGTATAATCATGACTGTAATGGAAAACACGAATATCCTTGGCCTGTAGTGCATGGATAATCGGGTCATGATACTATTAAGTAAGTCTCAGCATTATTGGTTTTACAGTTGTATATCTTTGCCCTGTTGTGCAAAGATGAACTGTTGATTATTGGTTATACAGTTGTATATCTTTTGCCGTAGTGCAAGATGAATTTATTAGTATGATTATGAGAAGGAATTGTGATTTGGTATAACCATGATTTTTGATGTTTCAGGCGAAGATAGGTGATGTAAATTATCTTCTCCTGGGTGCGAAAAGGAATTCAGAAACACAATTATGATTATGAGTTATTCATATGATTGTGGACAGGAATTGTTGATGATGTTATAGGGTATGGTCACTGGCGGAGATATTAGTTTTGAATTAGTATGGGAGAGACAAGTAATATACTTTGCTAGGGTTGTGACTTATCTAAGCTAAAAGTTTTACTTGATAAATTGACAATTTATGATATGTCAATTAACCTTTGTTTTGAAGGTATATTTTAGAATGATATCTGAAATACAGGAGATGAGCAATGAAAAATTATGATACATAGGATATAGCCGGGAAGGTACAATCCAAAAAGAAAGCAAAGTATTCTCATCTCTTCAAAATATCAGGTACGTACGCAAATTTCGAGGTCGAAATTCCATAAGGAGGGGAGATTGTGAGACCCCAGATTTTATGAATAAATATTCAATTTTCTCGAATTAATTTTTTTAAATATTATGGTGTGGATTTGATATAATGTTATAGTTGTGGGTAGTATTTATAAATTTTTCAAAGTATGCAAGTTATCATATTATATTCGTTTGGTCGGGGAATATTCTTTTTGTCGGGAATATCCGTACGACGGCACAATCATTGTAAACCCCACAACGGAAGTATTATCGTAGTTAAAAAACGATAAAAATATTTTATAAAATAACGGCGGAGGTTTTACCGTTAAAACTGTTGAACTACCCGGTAGTAAAATGACAATAATACGCGTGGTTGTATAGTAGCACACGGTATTGATTATTGATGCTTACGTAAGAAGTCACTCAGTTATACTCAATTATTGCTATAGTAATTATTGCATCATATCTCTCATATTATTGATTCGATTATTGTCACATTATCATCTGCATTATATGATATTTTATTAAATCAATAATTGAGACGACAAAGTTATTAATATTATTAAATTAAAATATTTACAATGTCTAGAAGTTCTGCCAAGGAGAGGTTTGGTCACCTAATTGTGCGTCAATGGGGAGAAATCCTTATTGGAAAGCCCCCTCTTTTCTAAAAACGATCTGGTTGTTAAATATTGTGAGTTATGATATTAATGATGAATGTTATTGAAACTGAAGTTGTGTTAGGAGTTGAATTTGGAGACGCGAACGTGATATTTGAGTCCTGAACGATGAAATTAGTAAAAATAGACTATAAACACAAAATTTTCCGGTTTTTAATATTTGGTCAAAAAGTCAACAGTTGACTTTTTTGGGAAAAGTCAAACTTCGAAATATCAAAATTTATATTTTTTATAAAAATAGTTTCATTGTGTTGAAATTATTTGTGTTAGTAAAAATCGACTTTTATTTCGGTAAAAATTGATGTATGGAGGTTATATTGACCAATCAG
>JAINUV010001022.1:0-29653 GCA_020205505.1 Panax japonicus
TAGGATTGGATACCTACCCACGAGGACGGAGATGGCATCATTCCATACTGGCGGAGGTCCCTGTTGCTAAGGGTTTCACTCATAGTCGCCTACAGCTGGAGTTGTTGACAGCTGATGTCTGTAAAAACCCAAAACCCTAATAAGACTCGTATGTGTAAAATTCCGTTATATAAATAAAAATTTTCCATTCTGAATGTGTTATGTGTTGAAATATACTTTGTTTAACAAATTTTACTAAATAAATTTTTGTCCAAAAAACGTCGTGCTTGACATCTCGGGCTTAAATTGTTTTTTACCATAATCGGACTTTTCGGTAAAATTATTTTGACAAGGTACTTTGTCGTGCTGACACTGACAAAACACTTTGTCATGCTTGTTAGGATTAGTAAGAAATTTAGGTTAACAACCTTAGATTAACAAACCCTAACCCTAATTAGCAAAACCCTAACCCTCATTTGTAAATTAAACCCTAATTAGCTAAACTAACTCTAAGTAGCTTATCTTAACACCTAATCATGGTTAGTAAACTTCAATTAGGTACTTATTAACATTACTTAACATTCCTAATCATTAGAAACAAAACTCTAATCATGATTAGTAAAGAGTAAAGTCTAATTAAGCTACTAAACAAACCTAACTAGCTCATAAGTAGGTTAGGAGTCACCATTGCAAGTTCTAGGCTGCACATGACATGCTTGTAACTCCCAAGCATGATAATAGTCATAAGATCAGATCTTGTAGAGGCAAGTTGCTCACAAAATGACCAAAAAGCCAAGTTGAAGAATTCTATAAATAGGAACCTTAGGGTTGAGCAAACTCACGAAATTCCTAAGCCTAGATACACTTATAAACCTGCCAAATCAAGCCTGGGTGATAGCAACAACAACATCAGAAGCTAGAATCACGATTTGCTCAAGAAAAGGTGCAAACCCTAGTTCATAATTAGCTCTTTGATCTTATGTTAGTTTTGTTGTTTAGATATTTGGAATTATGTATTAGCATGTTAGACAGTATGTTAGATGGGTAGAACACGTTTCATAACATCTAGTGCCTTAATTAAGTGTTTTAAGAAATCTGGAAATTTTGAAAAACTAGGTCTGATAGCCGAATGTCAGGGCCTATAGATTCATGTGTTTATGTTTTGGTCTGTTAATGATTGGTATTTGTGGCTGTTAGTAGGTCTTTAATCTGAAAAAGAAAACAGGTTTAGTTGAACCATAGATTTCAAGTTATAAGCAGTCAAAGTGGGTTGACCGTTCACGGTTTGTAGTTTTCTGGGTTGCCCAGAAAACTCAAGAATAGTCGAACCGGCTACTTTGACCAACCTGTTTAATATCTTCTGTTTGTTATTATTTCAAGTTTTTGTTATAGATTAGTACCCTGTTATACATACTACATATCTATGATCTTCAATTGAACAAACAACGTATAGGTTTACTGGAATTAATGGTCAAAATTCGTTGACCAAGCTTGACCAAGTTTTCTGGGTTTTCCAGAAAACTGAAGAACACGAAGAACAGCGTTTGGCTATACTTTGACCAGCATAATTAGAGACCTTAGAGTTATGCTTTGTTCATGTTAATGTTATATATATGTACCCTGACATATATACTACATGTTACAACAAACACAACACACATCTAATACACAGAATCAAAGATATTCAAGCCACAAAACCGTTGACCGACCATGACTACTGTTCTGGGTTGCCCAGAAACTCAAGAATAGCTCTGACAGTGACTTTGAGCTTCTATAACTTCTTGTTATATGTAAGTTAAAGCCTAAAATTTGTGTCATGTTGTACGACTGTATGAGTATTACAATATCAACTCTTAAACAAACCGAAAATCATCATCAGTAGCTTTATATTTAGTGGTCAAATTGGTCACTCGACCACGACCAAACTACTGCCCAGAAACTCAAGAACACCTACAACGACACTTTCTGTCACTGAAGGGCTTTAGCGACAGACAGAAATTATTTTTCTAAAAATAAATTATAAAAATTAGAAATAATTAATAAATAAATATAAAATAATTATAAAAATAGTTTTAAAAATTATATTAAATAAATATAATTAATTTTTGATATTTTTATAAAAATTCAATAATTATTTTATTTTATTTAGATATTATTTATAATTAACTTATTAATAAAGTAATTAGAATAATTACTTATAAATACTAAATAGTTATGGAAAAATAATATTAATGAAATAAAAATCATAACAAATGATTATAAATTATTTTAAAATATTAAATAATATTTTTGTTAAATTTTAAGTAAATATTAATTACCTAAAAATAGAAATAAATGATTTAAAAATCATTTAAAAGATCAATAAATGTTTTAAAAATACTTTTAAACTTCTAAAAATATTATAAAGGATAATTAAATTATCTAAAAATTTAATAAAATTTAGTCCATTTATCAAAGGTATTAAGAATCAAACCCTATTAAATCTAACCCGATATTATATAAATGTTATAATTAAGTATTGGTATCAATACTAACGTGTTAGATTTATATATATGAATATCGTAGGTACTTATTAACATTTGAATAACATAACTTGACTGATCTACGCTCAGGCAAGTTCTCTATCCTTAAATCTCTTATAAAGTAAATTTCTTAAACCCTGTTTATTTATTTGACAAGATTTTTATCTTGATATGTTGTTGATATAATATACTACACCTACAATTGAATTACCTTCTTATTGTAAAGTTATTGCTATAGTTCCAGTATAACTAAGAAATGAATTGTTTATTCATATGATAATGTTTATTGAGCATAAAATGTTTTGTCAAACCAAATTATTTTGGTAAGACAATCCTATACTGAAGTTGGGTATCTCGTAAGGGATCGAAATTTGGTCAATTCATATATCGACAGTAATTTTGGTGTATTTTGAGCACTAGTAGGATGAGATGCATACTCCTAGGATGTTGAATAGGTTGATCTCCTATCTCACATCTGAACAAAAAAATATCTAAGTCTTTGTGACTGATAGAAATAAAGAAAATTCCAGAAATGGTAACAACTATCGGTTGAAATTTGAATTGTTATATTTCTTAAAATCCTATATTGTTATAAATACACAACTTGCTGAGCATGTCATAGCTCACCCTTGCAAATTATTCCCTTTTTAGTTTTAGATGGTAATCCTAGAAAATCTGGAGTAGATAAAGGGAAGCGTTCCAACATAGATTAGATGATATTCTTGTCTGTTTGAATACCTTGTAATAAGAACTCATTATGAGAATCATGTAATCGAATCTTAATATTATGATATATATATAACATCTTTTATTTTCGCAACCGTGTTTTCTTACATATATAGATGTAAAATTAGACTTCTTCGAATCTAGTTGATATCCTTGGGAATTATTTATCTGAGTGAGGGTGTTAATAGCATGGACTGCTCATGTTGTTATTAATACTCTGAATTTCGATAGATAGTTACTATCGATACGATAGTATAAATTTGCATTCCATATACTATACATCTAGGTGAGGATAATGGTAATAAATAAAAGGCAACTTTTGCAACCTTTTTCTTGAAGGGTGAGGCTAATTATTGGTGGAAATCAACCAAAGGTCAGGTAGAAACTGAAATTATTCCTTGGGATAGATTTAAAGAGTTATTTTTTGAAAACTATTTTTCCCAATCCCTGGAAGACCGAATGGAAATAAAATTTTTGTACTTAAAATAAGGAGATCTTACTGTAACCCGGTATAAAGCTAAGTTTAATGAACTGTCCAGATTTGCTCCTCATCAAGTAACCACTGAACTTAGAAAGACTCGTAGGTTTCAGAAAGGTTTAAAACCTCAGATTTAGAGTAGATTGTCAGTGATTCAAATAAAAACTTTCTCTGAAATACTAGAGAAGGCCACTATAGCCAAAAGTGAGAATGAAAGTCTTGTTAAGTTTTATCAAGACAAGCGAAGTCAGAATGAAAAAGGAAAAATTAGGACAGAACCAAGTACAGGTGGGTTTAATAACAAATGTAAATGGGATAATTCTTTTTCTAACAACCCAGGGAAAAAGATAGGAAATACTAATAACAATTTTAGTAATAATAATATTAAACCTTGTCCTAATTGTGGTAAGAAACATACAGGAGAATGTCTTCTTAACAAATGTTTTAATTAAGGACAGTCAGGACATTATTATCCACAGTGTCCTCTTCCAAGGAAAAATAAATGTTTTAATTGTGGTTCATTGGACCATTTTTCTAAAAACTGTCCCAAACCTAAGAATCAAAGAGGAAAAGGGGTTAGAATACCAGAGAATAATTAATCAATAGTAGCTACAGTTGGGGTTCAGAATCGACCTACCGCGAGAACATTTAATATGTCGGTGAGGGATGTTGTTGCTTCACAGGATGTGGTGACAGGTATCATCCCTATCAACACTTTAAATGCATGTCTTATTCGATTCTGGTGCTACTTGTTCGTTTGTGTCTAGAAATTTCTCAACAAACTTGAATATGCCTTGTGAAAATTTAGACAAACCATTTTGTGTAGAAATTGCTAATAATAAAAGAATTCCGGTTAAGACCAAATATAGAAACTGTAGTGTGATAATAAAAGGACATAATTTTAAGGTAGATTTGATACCAATTCAGTTGGGAGAATTTGATGTTATTCTAGGAATGGATTGGTTAGTTAATCATAATGCGATGATTGATTTTCATCAAAAACGTATTAACCTTTTGACTGCTTTGAAGTCAAAGGTAGTGTTGAACGGTAGTTGTACCTAAGCAATTTCGATGTTTGACTATAGTTCAGGCAGAAAGATTACTTAGAAAGGGTTGTTTAGAATATTTGGCCTATATAGTTGATACTCGACATGAAGGAGTAAAACTAGATCAAATACCTATAGTTAAGGAATTTCCCGATTAATTTCCGGATGACTTACCAGGTTTGCCTCTAGATAGGGAAATTGAGTTCGTCATTGATCTTGCACCAGGAACGACACCAGTTTCTAAGGCACCGTACAGAATGGCACCTATAGAGCTGAAAGAGTTACTTGTACAATTACAGAAACTCTTAGATAAAAAGTACATACAACCTAGTATTTCACCCTGGGGAGCACCAGTTTTGTTTGTAAAGAAGAAGGATAGAACTATGAGGTTATGTATAGATTATAGGGAGCTAAATAAGTTAACTATTAAAAATAAATATCCTTTACCAAGAATTGATGATTTGTTTGACCAATTAAAAGGGGCCAAACATTTTTCAAAAATTGACCTTAGAACATGTTATCATCAATTAAAGGTAAGAAAGGAGGATGTGCCGAAAACAGCGTTTAGGACACGCTATGGACATTATGAGTTTCTTGTGATGTCCTTCGGATTGACAAATGCACCGGCAACATTTATTGATTTAATGAATCGAGTATTTAAATCATGCTTGGACAAATTTGTTGTAGTGTTTATCGATGATATCCTGGTATACTCGAAAACACGGGAAGAGCATGCTGAACACTTGAGAGTCGTTTTGGAGAAATTACAAAAGGAAAAACTTTATGCAAAGTTTTCCAAGTGTGAATTCTGGTTAAGGAGAGTTCAATTTTTTGGTCATGTAATTGACAAAGATGGAATATCTATAGGTCCAACTAAGATCGAAACAGTTGTGAATTGGGAACAACCAACAACTCCAACAGAAGTACGAAGTTTTCTCGGTTTAGCGGGTTATTATTGACGGTTTATAAAAGATTTTTCAAAAATAGTAACCCTATTAACCAATTTAACTCGAAAGACGGTAAAATACGTCTAGACAGATAAATATGAGGAAAGCTTCCAAGAGTTGAAGAAGTGACTGACCATGGCTCCAGTGTTATCCTTACCAGATGATACAGGGGGCCTTGTAGTATATAGTGATGCATCACATAGAGGATTAGGGTGTATGTTGATGCAACATGGGAAAGTGATAGCTTATGCATCACGACAACTCAAAGATTATGAGAAGAGGTATCCTACTCATGATTTAGATTTAGCCGCGGTAGTTTTTGCTCTAAAAATTTGGAGACATTACTTATACGGGGAGAAGTGTGAAATATATACAAATCATAAAAGTTTGAAATATATTTTTACACAAAGGGAACTAAATTTAAGGCAGAGAATATGGTTAGAACTGATAAAGGATTTTGACTGTGAAATCTTATATCATCCCGGCAAAGCAAATGTCGTAGCTGATGCATTAAGTAGAAAGAATCAGGAAAAATTGAATATATTAACCACCAATGATAGGTTAATAAAAGAGTAAATTTAAGAATTGAGGTGGAATGTCCAACTACCTCTACCCAACAATTATATATTTTAGAGGGAGTTTCATCTCTGCTTAACAAAGTCAAAGAGATACAGGAAAAGGATGAAGAGTGTCAGAAATACAAGTCTAATATAACTCACGACAAGTATAACAAATTCAGAATAGATAAGGATGGGATAATAAGATATGAGAATAGAATCTGGGTTCCATTAAACCAAGCTTTAAAAGATGAAATTTTGAACGAAACTCATAATTCTAAATTTGCCATACATCCTGGCAGTACTAAAATGTTCAAAGATTTAAGTCAACACTTTTGGTGGTCGAATATGAAAAGAGAAATAGCTGAATGGGTAAGTAAATGTCTCACGTGTCAAAGGGTTAAGGCTGAGCATCAGAAGCCAAGCGGTTTACTTCAACCCTTACCAATCCCTGAGTGGAAGTGGGAACATATAACCATGGACTTTGTAGTTGGCCTTCCAACTACACAAAAAGGCCATAATGCCATTTGGGTAATAGTTGACCGTTTAACTAAATCCGCTCACTTTTTACCTATTAAAATTACTCATAACTTGGATCACCTTGCCAAATTGTATATTAATAAAATTATCTCTAGGCATGGAGTACCTGTTTCCATAGTATCAGATTAAGATCCATATTTTACTTTAAATTTTTGGAAAAGCCTTCAGAAAAATTTAGGAACACAATTAATACTAAGTACAGCCTATCATCATCAAACTGATGGACAGAGTGAGACAGAGTGAGAGAACCATACAAACATTAGAGGATATGTTGAGAACATGTGTTATAGACTTCAAAGGAATTCGGGAAGATCAGTTACCTTTAGTCGAATTTGCCTACAACAATAGTTATCATGTTAGCATAGGTATGCCACCATATGAAGCCTTATACGGAAAGAAGTGTAGAACACCTATGTGTTGGGATGAAGTCGGGGAAAGACAAATGTTAGGACCTGAAATAATTCAATAAACAACTGAAACTATCAGAATCATACGTAAACGATTACAAGCATCTCAAGATCGACAAAAAAAATACGTTGATCCACATCGTCAACAACGGAATTTTAGTGTAGGAAGCCACGTATTCTTGAAAGTATCTCCTTGGAAGGGAAATATACGTTTTGGCAAGAAAGGAAAACTAAGTCCGAGGTTCATTGGACCTTTTGAAATTTTGAGAAGAATTGGTGAAGTTGCTTATGAAATAGCACTACCTCCCGAGTTAAACCATATCCATAATGTGTTTCATGTGTCCGTTTTATGACCATACAAACCTGATTATAAACACGTTATAAATTATGAACCAATCCAAATAGAAGAAGATCTTTCTTATGTAGAAGAACCTGTGAAAATCGTCGACCGTAAAGAGCAAGCTGTCCTCCGAAATAAAGTGATAGCATCAGTTAAAGTGATATGGAGAAATCAGAACGTTGAAGAAGCTACATGGGAGCTTGAAGATAAAATGTGCGAGAATTATCCTCAATTATTTACCTAAACTTGTACTGTAATTTTGAGGACGAAATTCTTATTAGTGGGGGTGAATGTAAAAACCCAAAACCCTAATAAGACTCGTATGTGTAAAATTTCGTTATATAAATAAAATTTCTCGTAGGCACGTTCTTGGGCTTGGACCTATTAATTTCAGACATTTTTACCTTGTTACAGTGTTTTTCTATATAAAACAAATTCTTATATTTTATTTGTAGAATTTGAATTCTTCATATGGCTTAGCTGGTGATTTCTTTTATACTAAGATACTGAAGTTCTGATTCATCAAAGTTAGTTATTAATCATACAATCTACTTATCTAACGAAATGTTCTTTTTGGTGAAATTAATGAAATTTCTTTAATAGTTTTATGTAGAACCTTGAACACGTGCTAAAAAATTTCATTATTTTTAGTGGATCTTATTCTTAATGCTATATGTTGATCTTGTCGTACTATTTTGTTGTATCTATTTTTCAATTGTCTCAAGACTCCATGATGGCATATATCTCCTGTTAGTTTACCCTGCATTATATAACATACTTTATAGTTGTAATGGTTCATCTGGTTGGGCTTGTCGAGTTATTGTGATCCCCAGTGACTTTTCGACATTCAAATGATTGTGATAAATTGATGGTCAATTCTTATATGAAGACAAGAATTGGATATAGTTCGAGCTATGCTGGATCGTATATTATTTGAATGTCATACATGGTTGAAAAAACAATGAGTTATGAGATAATTGTTGTTATTCACTGCAAGGTTTCTTATAGCCTTTTCAATCTGCAAGAAAAAGATATACAAGTTATAAGAAGGAATTATCCATCACCAATTGTTGGTCTATAAATTTATCATAACTTGATTTGTATGTCATTCTTTTATGGCTTGCCGAGGACATGTTGATTAATCTGGATAACAATCTACCATATTCTTATTATATTTTAATTTATTAATTGTATGTACATATTTATTATTAAAAAATTAAATAATCTCGCCGCAACGCGCGGGTTTGTATCTAGTTTAGCCTAAAACATATAACAATTTCTGGTGCCGCGAAAGTTATTCTTACGCAGGTCTACATCCTCAAGAAATTGAAAAGTTCCAAACACATTAAGGATCTTTCCACTGAATTCATTATTTGATTCATTAAGGTATCTTAATCTTAGTTCGAATTTTCTTGAGAAATCAATATTCTTGTGGATATGCAATTCTAGCAGCCTTGAATTTCTTTACTTGTCGAGCAACAACTTTAGTGGTGTACTTCCGCATTGTCTTGAGAATCTCAGTGATAGCCTCTCAATCTTAGATCTATCGATGAATCACTTTCACGGTACCATTCCATCAACTTTAGCAAGATTGAACAAATTGAATTCTCTCAATTTGCAGGGCAATTGATTCGAAGGAATGGTGCCTAACTTGGGAAATTGTACGTACTTAGAGAGTATTGATCTCAGAAGCAACAAATTAAAAGATACATTTCTCCTATGGTTGGAAACTCTTTCGCAGTTGCAGTTTCTTATCTTGAGATTCAATGAATTTCATGGTCCAATTTTTATATCCAACATTTCCAAGACTAAATATCATTTTCTCAATCTGCGTGTCATGGATCTATCAAATAATGAATTCAGTGGAAAGATCTCTAATGTGTTTGGAACTTTTCAATTCCTTGAGGATGTAGACCTGCGTAAGAATAACTTTCGCGGGACGATTCTCTCCACATTTGCAAAGGGAAACCCCTTGAGGAGTCTTAATTTGCACGACAATCATTTAAGAGGAGGTGTCCCAAGTTCGTTGGCAAATTGTAGTCGGCTAGAAGTTCTTGATCTTGGGAAAAACCTGATAAATGATACATTCCCAAACTGGTTGGGAACTCTTCCGGAGCTGCATGTTCTTATCTTGAGCTTTAATAGATTCCACGGTCCAATAAACATCACCTCCATGACTAAAAATCCTTTTCCCAAGCTGCGAATCATCGATCTTTTCTTGCAATGAGTTTTCTGGCCTTCTAACAGAATTATTTTTAAAAAATTTCATAGCAAAATTTCAAAAATTATTTAGTTTTGTAATTTATTTTAGAGGACACGAGAAGTGTCTCTTATAATAACATTGTTTTAAAAATCTATAAAATATCATTTTATATATAATATAAGATCGAGGAAGTGTATTAAATTACATAAAATAATATCAATTTTATATGATAACTCATACAATTATTTGCAATATCTCTCGCATTCTGTCTTTTTTTATTTTTTTTATAAATTTTTATTAACGGGCCGGATCCGCACCTGTTTGAATCTGTATCCTCTTCTACTCTGTAGCCTGCCAAGTTCTCTTTCGACAATTCCCGTAAACCATTTTGGTTTCCCTACCAAAAACATTATATATCCAATAATAAATCCCAAGACAGTTCCACATCCATACCCCATCAATACTGCTTTCCAAGTAAAACCATCCATGAAATCTGAATTATTTTCTTCTTGCACAACTGGAAGTATTTCACCTTTTTCACACTCGCTCAATGGAAATTCGCACAATGCTAAATTCCCGTAATACGAATCGTTCAAAAAAGTTTGAAATTATGATCCTGAAGGAATACGACCTCTGAGATGATTGTAGGAGAGATTTAGTTTTTCAAGAAAATTTAGATTAGCCAGCACTTGAGGAATATCTCCTACGAGTTGGTTGGAATTAAGGTCTAGCGATTCGAGCACCGATAGATTTTCCAAAAGTGAAGGAATGCGACCAATGATGCTGTTATGGGATAAATTTAGCTGTCGGAGGAATTTGAGATTTCCTATTATATCTGAAATCCCACCTTTGAATTTGTTGCTAGACAGATCGATAGTTGTGAGGGTAGTTATAATTCTCTCGAGCTCAATGATCACTCATTTCATCACCAATATCACTGAATTTTGGTAATAATAACCATTCCCCAAATATTCCGCTTTTTTTGTATTTTCATCAGCATATTTCATTGCTATGAAATTTTTGAAAAATAATTCTGGTAGAAGGCCAGAAAACTCATTACAAGAAAAATCGATGATTCGCAGCTTGGGAAAAGGATTTTTAGTCATGGAGGTGGTGTTTATTGGACCGTGGAATCTATTAAAGCTCAAGACAAGAACATGCAGCTCCGGAAGAGTTCCCAACCAGTTTGGAAATGTATCATTTATCTGATTTTTTCCAAGATCAAGAACTTCTAACCGACAACAATTTGCCAACGAACTTGGGACACCTCCTCTTAAATGACTGTCGTGCAAATTAAGACTCCTCAAGGGGTTTCCCTTTGTAAATGTGGAGGAAATCGTCCCGCGAAAGTTATTCTTACGCAGGTCTACATCCTCAAGGAATTGAAAAGTTCCAAACACATTAGGGATCTTTCCACTGAATTCATTATTTGATAGATCCATGACACGCAGATTGAGAAAAGGATATTTAGTCTTGGAAATGTTGAATATAAAAATTGGACCATGAAATTCATTAAATCTCAAGATAAGAAACTGAAACTGCGAAAGAGTTTTCAACCATAGGAGAAATGTATCTTTTAATTTGTTGCTTCCGAGATCAACACTCTCTAAGTACGTACAATTTTCCAAGTTAGACACCATTCCTTCGAATCGATTGTCCTGCAAATTGAGAGAATTCAATTTGTTCAAGCTTGCTAAAGTTGATAGAATGGTACCGTGAAAGTGATTCATCGATAGATCTAAGATTGAGAGGCTATTACTGAGATTCCCAAGACAATGCGGAAGTACACCACTAAAGTTGTTGCTCGACATGTAAAGAAATTCAAGGCTGCTAGAATTGCATATCCACAAGAATATTGATTTCTCAAGAAAATTCGAACTAAGATTAAGATACCTTAATGAATCCCTCCACTTGGACGGAACCCACTCAGGAACTCGGCCATGAATTTGGTTGTTGGATAGGTCTAGCCAGACTAGGTTCTCCATGGCTCTCAAGAAATATGGGAATTCCTTTATCTTGAGAGAAGACAGTTCAAGGGTTCTGAGGTTGGGGAAGGTAGTGTTGTTAGTGGTGCTCAACCTCACTGATAGGTTGTTATTGTATGAAAGTGACAACCACTCAAGTTTTTTTAGGCTCGAAAATATTTCAATCTCTATGTTGCCGCTCAACTTGTTCCAACCAAGATACAAAGAACGCAGGTCCACCTGTTGAAAAATTGATTGTGGAACGAAACCACTTAGTTCATTATCATTTAAACGAATGTCTATAACTGAGTTGGACTTGAATTGAAACTCACTCAGTTGACACTTGAGTTGATTAAATTCAAGATCTAAATACTCCAACAACGGAAGATCAAATATCCAAGACAATATTGTCACATTGAGCGAGTTGCCAAATAAACTGAGACGAGTTAATTTTTGAAGGCCAGTGATGTTGGACGGCAGGGGCCCCATTAGCGAGCTTTCAGACAAGTTCAAAAAAATAAGTTGGCTCAGATTGGCAACCCAAGAGGGAAAGGGACTAGTAGTCAACTTGTTACCTCCGAGTGAGAGATATCTCAAGTGTACGAGGTTTGCGAAACCATTGGAAATTTGACCTTGTAGATAGTTTATAGATAGATCTAGCTCAGTTAGATGCGTAAGATTTGAGATGAATTTAGGAATGGAACCTGACAAATCACAGAAAGCGAGATTCAATCATTTCAAATACTTGAGAGAGCCGACTACATCTGGTACTTTTGATAACATTGTGAATGAAAGATCCAACTCCCGCAGAATAGTAATACAGGAACCATTACTAGCGCTCAAGTTGGATTGTGGTAAAACACCGGTGACATTACTGTTACCACATAACCTTAATGTTTTCAACTTCGGAAGAATGAAGATTTCATGCGGCAATTCCACGCGCAATCGAGTGTAAGAAAGATCGAGAATTGTGAGAGAAGAAGATGAAGAAAGATTACTAGGTAAAACTGAATTTATGGAAACATAAGCAAGAGAAAGGTGTCTCAATTGGGTAAGATTATGGAAGAGAAACTTGAGCTGAAATTCGGTATTACTATCATTGAGAATGAGATTGCGATAGCGATAGCGATTGCGAGAGAGATCGAGTGAAACCAGTTTGGAGATATGCGATATTTCCGAGGGGAGTGAGCCAGAAAAATTCGAGCCAGAGAGGTTGAGATGTGTCAAACTAGTTGCAAATCGGCCGAATTCACGCGGTATCATGGATCCACTGAAATCATTGTAAGCAAGGTTGAGCCTCTGGAGTTGAGGAAGCTGGAAGAGGCTACTGTTGGAATGAAGGACTCACACTAGCTGGCTGCAATTGAGGTCGAGCCCGATTACGTCCCCCGTCAACGGATTACATGCAACCCCATACTATTTGCAACAATCAGAACTCATTTTCCACTGATTTATCTTTGGATAAGGAGAAGTATTACTATACTCACCACAACCCGAAGCAGCAGAACTATTTATGCTCAGCCTTTGCTTAAATTGAAACAAAGCAAGCATTTGTTTATCGGGACACAAATGATTATCACGAGCAGAGGAAAATGAGATGACAAAATGATAAAATTGTAAGAAGATGATTAGAGGGTGGATTGGAGTAAGTAGTAGTACTAATGACTGCCCCATTTTTAATTGTGTAATTAATTAACATTTATGCAGCTTATTTATAGGAGGTGGTATACATGCATCCTATTGTTGGTCAACAACCTGTCCTCTCTCCATTAATTGCCCTGCCCATTGAAAATTCAACCTTCCACCAACCCTTGAATTTTGCTGTTACTGTTACTTTATCTAAAATTGCCATCAAATCTGTGTAACGTAGCTCTTAACTTACCAGCAGTTAGCTAGCAAGAAACTTGGAAATATCTAAAAGCTGGATCCTAGTTTACCCAAACAGACACTCACATGCTCTCAGTGCAACCCTACTACTTAGAGGAAAATACATTAATTCAATTCTACTCAAGTTGATTAGAGAAAAAAGGAAAAATAGCAGTATAAAAACATGGATGTCCCAATTTAAATCACTTAATTTTATCAGCTACAAGAAAATGTTGCCAGTATTGAGGAATTGTGGTCCAACCCATAAAAATTTCAGATAAAATAACAGTAACAGCAAAATTCAAGGGTTGGTGGAGGGTTGAATTTTCAATGGGCAGGGCAATTAATGGAGAGAGGACCGGTTGTTGACCAACAATATGATGCATGTATACCACCTCCTATAAATAAGCTGCATAAGTGTTAATTAATTACACAATTAAAAATGGGGCAGTCATCAGTACTACTACTTACTCCAATCCACCTCCTAATCATCTTCTTACAACTTCATCATTTTGTCATTTCCTTTTCCTCTGCTCGTGATAATCATTTGTGTCCCGATAAACAAATGCTTATTTTGTTTCAATTTAAGCAAAGGCTGAGCATAAATAGTTCTGCTGCTTCGGGTTGTGGTGAGTATTGTAATACTTCTCCTTATCCAAAGACAAATCAGTGGAAAATGAGTTCTGATTGTTGCAAATAGTACGGGGTTGCATGTAATCCGTTGATGGGGGACGTAATCGGGCTCGACCTCAGTTGCAGCCAGCTAGTGGGAGTCCTTCATTCCAACAGTAACCTCTTCCAGCTTCCTCAACTCCAGAGGCTCAACCTTGTTTACAATGATTTTAGTGGATCCATGATACCGCGTGAATTCGACCGATTTGCAACTAGTTTGACACATCTCAACCTCTCTCGCTCGAATTTTTCAGGCCCACTCCCCTCGGAAATATCGCATCTCTCCAAACTGGTTTCACTCGATCTCTCTCGCAATCGCTATCGCTATCGCTATCGCAATCTCATTCTCAATGATAGTAATACCGAATTTCAGCTCAAGTTTCTCTTCCATAATCTTACCCAATTGAGACACCTTTCTCTTGCTTATGTTCCCATAAATTCAGTTTTACCCAGTAATCTTTCTTCAACTTCTTCTCTCACAATTCTCGATCTTTCTTAACACTCGATTGCGCGGGAAATTGCCGCATGAAATCTTCATTCTTCCGAACTTGAAAACATTAAGGTTATGTGGTAACAATAATGTCACCGGTGTTTTACCACAATCCAACTTGAGCGCTAGTAATGGTTCCTGTATTACTAGTCTGCGGGAGTTGGATCTTTCATTCACAATGTTATCAGAAGTACCAGATGTAGTCGGCTCTCTCAAGTCTTTGAAATCATTGAATCTCGCTTTCTGTGATTTGTCAGGTTCCATTCCTAAATTCAACTCAAATCTTACGCATCTAACTGAGCTAGATCTATCTATAAACCATCTACAAGGTCAAATTCCCAATGGTTTCGCAAACCTCGTACACTTGAGATATCTCTCACTCGGAGGTAACAAGTTGACTACTGGTCCCTTTCCCTCTTGGGTTGCCAATCTGAGCCAACTTATTTTTTTGGACTTGTCAGAAAGCTCGCTAATGGGGCCCCTGCCGTCCAACATCACTGGCCTTCAAAAATTAACTCGTCTCAGTTTATTTGGCAACTCGCTCAATGGGACAATATCGTCTTGGATATTTGATCTTCCGTTGTTGGAGTATTTAGATCTTGAATTTAATCAACTCAAGTGTCAACTGAGTGAGTTTCAATTCAAATCCAACTCACTTGTAGACATTCGTTTAAATGATAATGAACTAAGTGATTTCGTTCCACAATCAATTTTTCAACAGGTGAACCTGCGTTCTTTGTATCTTGGTTGGAACAAGTTGAGCGGCAACATAGAGATTGAAATATTTTCGAGCCTAAAAAAACTTGAGTGGTTGTCACTTTCATACAATAACAACCTATCAGTGAGGTTGAGCACCACTAACAACACTACCTTCCCCAACCTCAGAACCCTTGAACTGTCTTCTCTCAAGATAAAGGAATTCCCATATTTCTTGAGAGCCATGGAGAACCTAGTCTGGCTAGACCTATCCAACAACCAAATTCATGGCCGATTTCTTTAGTGGGTTCCGTCCAAGTGGAGGGATTCATTAAGGTATCTTAATCTTAGTTCGAATTTTCTTGAGAAATCAATATTCTTGTGGATATGCAATTCTAGCAGCCTTGAATTTCTTTACTTGTCAAGCAACAACTTTAGTGGTATACTTCCGCATTGTCTTGGGAATCTCAGTGATAGCCTCTCAATCTTAGATCTATCGATGAATCACTTTCACGGTACCATTCCATCAACTTTAGCAAGCTTGAACAAATTGAATTCTCTCAATTTGCAGGGCAATCGATTCGAAGGAATGGTGCCTAACTTGGGAAATTGTACGTACTTAGAGAGTATTGATCTCAGAAGCAACAAATTAAAAGATACATTTCTCCTATGGTTGGAAACTCTTTCGCAGTTGCAGTTTCTTATCTTGAGATTCAATGAATTTCATGGTCCAATTTTTATATCCAACATTTCCAAGACTAAATATCCTTTTTTCAATATGCGTGTCATGGATCTATCAAATAATGAATTCAGTGGAACGATCCCTAATGTGTTTGGAACTTTTCAATTCCTTGAAGCTGTAGACCTGCGTAAGAATAACTTTCGCGGGACGATTCCCTCCACATTTGCAAAGGGAAACCCCTTGAGGAGTCTTAATTTGCACGACAATCATTTAAGAGGAGATGTCCCAAGTTCGTTGGCAAATTGTAGTCGGCTAGAAGTTCTTGATCTTGGAAAAAACCAGATAAATGATATATTCCCAAACTGGTTGGGAACTCTTCCGGAGCTGCATGTTCTTGTCTTGAGCTTTAATAGATTCTACGGTCCAATAAACACCACCTCCATGACTAAAAATCCTTTTCCCAAGCTGCGAATCATCGATCTTTCTTGCAATGAGTTTTCTGGTCTTCTTCCATAATTATTTTTCAAAAATTTCATCGCAAAATTTCAAAAATTATTTAGTTTTGTAATTTATTTTAGAGGACACGAGAAGTGACTCTTATAATAACATTGTTTTAAAAAATTTTAAAATATCATTTTATATATAATATAAGATCGAGGAAGTGTATTAAAATACATAAAATAATATCAATTTTATATGATAACTCATACAATTATTTGCAATATCCCTCGCATTCTGTCTTTTTTTTATTTTTTTATAAATTTTTATTAACGGGCCGGATTCGCACTTGTTTGAATCTATATCCTCTTCTAATCTGTAGCCTGCCAAGTTCTCTTTCGACAATTCCCGTAAACCATTTTGGTTTCCCTACCAAAAACATTATATATCCAATAATAAATCCCAAGACAGTTCCACATCCATACCCCATCAATACTGCTTTTCAAGTAAAACCATCCATGAAATCTGAATCATTTTCTTCTTGCACAACTGGAGGTATTTCACTTTTTTCACACTCGCTCAATGGAAATTCACACAATGATAAATTCCCGTAATACGAATCGTTCAAAAATGTTTGAAATTGTGATCCTGAAGGAATACGACCTCTGAGATGATTGTAGGAGAAATTTAGTTTTTCAAGAAAATTTAGATTAGTCAGCTCTTGAGGAATCTCTCCTACGAGTTGGTTGGAATTAAGGTCTAGCGATTCGAGCACCAATAGATTTTCCAAAAGTGAAGGAATGCGACCAACGATGCTGTTATGGGATAAATTTAGCTGTCGGAGGAATTTGAGATTTTCGATTATATCTGAAATCTCACCTTTGAATTTGTTGCTAGACAAATCGATAGTTGTGAGGGTAGTTAGAATTCTCTCGAGCTCAATGATCACTCCTTTCATCACCAATATCACTGAATTTTGGTAATAATAATCATTCCCCAAATATTCCGCTTTTTTTTGTATTTTCATCTGCATATTTCATTGCTATGAAATTTTTGAAAAATAATTCTGGTAGAAGGCCAGAAAACTCATTGCAAGAAAGATCGATGATTCGCAGCTTGGGAAAAGGATTTTTAGTCATGGAGGTGGTGTTTATTGGACCGTGGAATCTATTAAAGCTCAAGACAAGAACATGCAGCTCCGGAAGAGTTCCCAACCAGTTTGGGAATGTATCATTTATCTGATTTTTCCCAAGATCAAGAACTTCTAACCGACTACAATTTGCCAACGAACTTGGGACACCTCCTCTTAAATGATTGTCGTGCAAATTAAGACTCCTCAAGGGGTTTCCCTTTGCAAATGTGGAGGGAATCGTCCCGCGAAAGTTATTCTTACGCAGGTCTACAACCTCAAGGAATTGAAAAGTTCCAAACACATTAGGGGATCTTTCCACTGAATTCATTATTTGATAGATCCATTATACGCAGATTGAGAAAAGGATATTTAGTCTTGGAAATGTTGGATATAAAAATTGGACCATGAAATTCATTGAATCTCAAGATAAGAAACTGCAACTGCGAAAGAGTTTCCAACCATCGGGGAAATGTATCTTTTAATTTGTTGCTTCCGAGATCAATACTCTCTAAGTACGTATAATTTCCCAAGTTAGGCACCATTCCTTCGAATCGATTACCCTGCAAATTGAGAGAATTCAATTTGTTCAAGCTTGCTAAAGTTGATGGAATGGTGCCGTGAAAGTGATTCATCTATAGATCTAAGATTGAGAGGCTATCACTGAGATTCCCAAGACAATGCGGAAGTACACCACTAAAGTTGTTGCTCGACATTTAAAGAAATTCAAGGCTGCTAGAATTGCATATCCACAAGAATATTGATTTCTCAAGAAAATTCGAACTAAGATTAAGATACCTTAATGAATCCCTCCACTTGGACGGAACCCACTCAGGAACTCGGCCATGAATTTGGTTGTTGGATAGGTCTAGCCAGACTAGGTTCTCCATGGCTCTCAAGAAATATGGGAATTCCTTTATCTTGAGAGAAGACAGTTCAAGGGTTCTGAGGTTGGGAAAGGTAGTGTTGTTAGTTGTGCTCAACCTCACTGATAAGTTGTTATTGTATGAAAGTGACAACCACTCAAGTTTTTTTAGGCTCGAAAATATTTCAATCTCTATGTTGCCGCTCAACTTGTTCCAACCAAGTTACAAAGAACGCAGGTCCACCTGTTGAAAAATTGATTGTGGAACGAAACCACTTAGTTCATTATCATTTAAACGAATGTATACAAGTGAGTTGGACTTGAATTGAAACTCACTCAGTTGACACTTGAGTTGATTAAATTCAAGATCTAAATACTCCAACAACGGAAGATCAAATATCCAAGACGGTATTGTCCCATTGAGCGAGTTGCCAAATAAACTGAGACGGATTATTTTTTGAAGGCCAGTGATGTTGGACGGCAGGGCCCCCATTAGCGAGCTTTCTGACAAGTCCAAAAAAATAAGTTGGCTCAGATTGGCAACCCAAGAGGGAAAGGGACCAGTAGTCAACTTGTTACCTCCGAGTGAGAGATATCTCAAGTGTACGAGGTTTGCGAAACCATTGAAAATTTGACCTTGTAGATGGTTTATAGATAGATCTAGCTCAGTTAGATGCGTAAGATTTGAGATGAATTTAGGAATTGAACCTGACAAATCACAGAAAGCGAGATTCAATGATTTCAAAGACTTGAGAGAGCCGACTACGTCTGGTACATCTGATAACATTGTGAATGAAAGATCCAACTCCCGCAGACTAGTAATACAGGAACCATTACTAGCGCTCAAGTTGGATTGTGGTAAAACACCGGTGACATTACTGTTACCATATAACCTTAATGTTTTCAAGTTCGGAAGAATGAAGATTTCATGCGGCAATTCCCCGCGCAATCGAGTGTAAGAAAGATCGAGAATTGTGAGAGAAGAAGATGAAGAAAGATTACTGCGTAAAACTGAATTTATGGGAAGATAAGCAAGAGAAAGGTGTCTCAATTGGGTAAGATTATGGAAGAGAAACTTGAGCTGAAATTCAGTATTACTATCATTGAGAATGAGATTGCGATAGCGATAGCGATTGCGAGAGAGATCGAGCGAAACCACTTTGGAGAGATTCGATATTTCCGAGGGGAGTAGGCCTGAAAAATTCGAGCGAGAGAGGTTGAGATGTGTCAAACTAGTTGCAAATCGGCCGAATTCACGCGGTATCATGGATCCACTGAAATCATTGTAAGCAAGGTTGAGTCTCTGGAGTTGAGGAAGCTGGAAGAGGCTACTGTTGGAATGAAGGACTCCCACTAGCTGGATGCAACTGAGGTCGAGCCCGATTACGTCCCCCGTCAACGGATTACATGCAACCCCGTACCATTTGCAACAATCAGAACTCATTTTCCACTTGATTTGTCTTTGGATTAGGAGAAGTATTAACATACTCACCACAACCCAAAGCAGCAGAACTATTTATGCTCAGCCTTTGCTTAAATTGAAACAAAGCAAGCATTTGTTTATCGGGACACAAATGATTATCACGAGCAGAGGAAAAGGAAATGACAAAATGATGAAGTTGTAAGAAGATGATTAGGAGGTGGATTGGAGTAAGTAGTAGTACTGATGACTGCCCCATTTTTAATTGTGTAATTAATTAACACTTATGCAGCTTATTTATAGGAGGTGGTATACATGCATCATATTGTTGGTCAACAACCGGTCCTCTCTCCATTAATTGCCCTGCCCATTGAAAATTCAACCCTCCACCAACCCTTGAATTTTGCTGTTACTGTTATTTTATCTGAAATTTTTATGGGTTGGACCACAATTCCTCAATACTGGCAACATTTTCTTGTAGCTGATAAAATTAAGTGATTTAAATTGGGACATCCATGTTTTTATACTGCTATTTTTCCTTTTTTCTCTAATCAACTTGAGTAGAATTGAATTAATGTATTTTCCTCTAAGTAGTAGGGTTGCACTGAGAGCATGTGAGTGTCTGTTTGGGTAAACTAAGATCCAGCTTTTAGATATTTCCAATTTCTTGCTAGCTAGCTGCTGGTAAGCTAAGAGCTACGTTACACAGATTTGATGGCAAATTCAGATAAAGTAACAGTAACAGCAAAATTCAAGGGTTGGTGGAAGGTTGAATTTTCAATGTGCAGGGCAATTAATGGAGAGAGGACTGATTGTTGACCAACAATAGGATGCATGTATACAACCTCCTATAAATAAGCTGCATAAGTGTTAATTAATTACACAACTAAAAATGGGGCAGTCATCAGTACTACTTACTCCAATCCACCTCCTAATCATCTTCTTACAACTTCATTATTTTGTCATCTCCTTTTCCTCTGCTCGTGATAATCATTTGTGTCCCGATGAACAAATGCTTGTTTTGTTTCAATTTAAGCAAAGGCTGAGCATAAATAGTTCTGCTGCTTCGGGTTGTGGTGAGTATGGTAACACTTCTCCTTATCCAAAGACAAATCAGTGGAAAATGAGTTCTGATTGTTGCAAATGGTACGGGGTTGCATGTAATCCGTTGACGAGGGACGTAATCGGGCTCGACCTCAGTTGCAGCCAGCTAGTGGGAGTCCTTCATTCCAACAGTAGCCTCTTCCAGCTTCCTCAACTCCAGAGGCTTAACCTTGCTTACAATGATTTTAGTGGATCCATGATACCGCGTGAATTCAGCCGATTTGCAACTAGTTTGACACATCTCAACCTCTCTCGCTCGAATTTTTCAGGCCCACTCCCCTCGGAAATATCGCATCTCTCCAAACTGGTTTCACTCGATCTCTCTCGCAATCGCTATCGCTATCAGTATCGCAATCTCATTCTCAATGATAGTAATACCGAATTTCAGCTCAAGTTTCTCTTCCATAATCTTACCCAATTGAGACACCTTTCTCTTGCTTATGTTCCCATAAATTCAGTTTTACCAAGTAATCTTTCTTCATCTTCTTCTCTCACAATTCTTGATCTTTCTTACACTCGATTGCGCGGGGAATTGCCGCATGAAATCTTCATTCTTCCGAACTTGAAAACATTAAGGTTATGTGGTAACAGTAATGTCACCGGTGTTTTACCACAATCCAACTTGAGCGCTAGTAATGGTTCTTGTATTACTAGTCTGCGGGAGTTGGATCTTTCATTCACAATGTTATCAGAAGTACCAGATGTAGTCGGCTCTCTCAAGTCTTTGAAATCATTAAATCTCGCTTTCTGTGATTTGTCAGGTTCCATTCCTAAATTCATCTCAAATCTTACACATCTAACTGAGCTAGATCTATCTATAAACCATCTACAAGGTCAAATTTCCAATGGTTTCGCAAACCTCGTACACTTGAGATATCTCTCACTCGGAGGTAACAAGTTGACTACTGGTCCCTTTCCCTCTTGGGTTGCCAATCTGAGCCAACTTATTTTTTTGGACTTGTCAGAAAGCTCGCTAATGGGGCCCCTGTCGTCCAATATCACTGGCCTTCAAAAACTAACCCGTCTCAGTTTATTTGGCAACTCGCTCAATGGGACAATACCGTCTTGGATATTTGATCTTCCGTTGTTGGACTATTTAGATCTTGAATTTAATCAACTCAAGTGTCAACTGATTGAGTTTCAATTAAGTCTAACTCACTTGTAGACATTCGTTTAAATGATAATGAACTAAGTGGATTCGTTCCACAATCAATTTTTCAACAGGGAGACCTGCGTTCTTTGTATCTTGGTTGGAACAAGTTGAGCGGCAACATAGAGATTGAAATATTTTCGAGCCTAAAAAAACTTGAGTGGTTGTCACTTTCATACAATAACAACCTATCAGTGAGGTTGAGCACCACTAACAACACTACCTTCCCCAACCTCAGAACCCTTGAACTGTCTTCTCTCAAGATAAAGGAATTCCCATATTTCTTGAGAGCCATGGAGAACCTAGTCTGGCTAGACCTATCCAACAACCAAATTCATGGCCGAGTTCCTGAGTGGATTCCGTCCAAGTGGAGGGATTCATTAAGGTATCTTAATCTTAGTTCGAATTTTCTTGAGAAATCAATATTCTTGTGGATATGCAATTCTAGCAGCCTTGAATTTCTTTACATGTCGAGCAACAACTTTAGTTGTGTACTTCCGCATTGTCTTGGGAATCTCAGTGATAGCCTCTCAATCTTAGATCTATCGATGAATCACTTTCACGGTACCATTCCATCAACTTTAGTAAGCTTGAACAAATTGAATTCTCTCAATTTGCAGGGCAATCGATTCGAAGGAATAGTGCCTAACTTGGGAAATTGTACGTATGTAGAGAGTATTGATCTCGGAAGCAACAAATTAAAAGATACATTTCCCCGATGGTTGGAAACTCTTTCGCAGTTGCAGTTTCTTATCTTGAGATTCAATGAATTTCATGGTCCAATTTTTATATCCAACATTTCCAAGACTAAATATCATTTTCCCAATCTGCGTGTCATGGATCTATCAAATAATGAATTCAGTGGAAAGATCCCTAATGTGTTTGGAACTTTTCAATTCCTTGAGGATGTAGACCTGCGTAAGAATAACTTTCGCGGGACGATTCCCTCCACATTTGCAAAGGGAAACCCCTTGAGGAGTCTTAATTTGCACGACAATCATTTAAGAGGAGGTGTCCCAAGTTCGTTGGCAAATTGTAGTCGATTAGAAGTTCTTGATCTTGGGAAAAACCAGATAAATGATACATTCCCAAACTGGTTGGGAACTCTTCTGGAGCTGCATGTTCTTGTCTTGAGCTTTAATAGATTCCACGGTCCAATAAACACCACCTCCATGACTAAAAATCCTTTTCCCAAGCTGCGAATCATCAATCTTTCTTGCAATGAGTTTTCTGGCCTTCTACCAGAATTATTTTTCAAAAATTTCATAGCAATGAAATATGCTGATGAAAATACAAAAAAGCGAAATATTTTGGGAATGGTTATTAATACCAGAATTCAGTGATATTTGTGATGAAAGGAGTGATCATTGAGCTCGAGAGAATTCTAACTACCCTCACAACTATCGATCTGTCTAGCAACAAATTCAAAGGTGAGATTCCAGATATAATCGAAAATCTCAAATTCCTCCGACAGCTAAATTTATCCCATAACAGCCTCGTTGGTCGCATTCCTTCACTTTTGAAAAATCTATCGGTGCTCGAATCGCTAGACCTTAATTCCAACCAACTCGTAGGAGAGATTCCTCAAGAGCTGACTAATCTAAATTTTCTTGAAAAACTAAATCTCTCCTACAATCATCTCAGAGGTCGTATTCCTTCAGGATCACAATTTCAAACTTTTTTGAACGATTCGTATTACGGGAATTTAGCATTGTGTGAATTTCCATTGAGCGAGTGTAAAAAAAGTGAAATACCTCCAGTTGTGCAAGAAGAAAATGATTCAGATTTCATGGATGGTTTTACTTGGAAAGCAGTATTGATGGGGTATGGATGTGGAACTGTCTTGGGATTTATTATTGGATATATAATGTTTTTGATATGGAAACCAAAATGGTTTACGGAAATTGTCGAAAGAGAACTTGGCAGGCTACAGAGTAGAAGAGGATTCAGATTCAAACAGGTGCGGATCCGGCCCGTTAATAAAAATTTATAAAAAAAATAAAAAAAAAAGACAGAATGCGAGTGATATTGCAAATAATTATGAGCTATCATATAAAATTGATATTATTTTATGTAATTTAATACACTTCCTCGATCTTATATTATATATAAAATGATATTTTATAATTTTTTAAAACACTGTTATTATAAGAGACACTTCTCGTGTCCTCTAAAATAAATTACAAAACTAAATAATATTGTTATAATATTATTTATAATAACATTTTTCAAGATTTCATTGTTTGAAACTATCGTGATGATAGTCTCATTTCAATAGCGGCAAAAATATCATGTTCAATGTAAGTTACTAAACAATATAAAAGAGTAGAGTGTTGGTATTAGTAAAAATTTGAGACATTTAATAGTCTTTTAGTCTGAATTTTTTATTTTCACTAAACATTTTATAAAATAAAAATCAAATTAAAAATTAACTCCCAAAAATTCAGTGGGGTCAATTGACCCCACTTCCCTGAGATGAATCCGCCCATGGATTCAAACGCTATGGAAGAAGAAATTAGTCACATCTGATCCAAGGTAAGTGATACGTATCAATATTTTATTCTTGTGTATTTTGTAATTTCAAATACGTTTATTGGATATACGCTTTCTTTGTGAATTTTTAATGATCTCCTAAGTTGGCACCAGAAATTGTTATATGTTTTAGGTTAAACTAGATGCATGAATTAAAAAATACAAGTGAAACTAAATTTCTTTCAAAGACAATGAGACTGAACTTTCACTCAGAGGCCTAGCCTTCGCAGATAATATTGACTTTGAAGCATAGTAGATGTAGGTAACTTGGAAACTTCGTAAATAGAACAAGTCAAACCTCTGCTAGTTTGTCAAAATCAAAATAATGGTTTTTAGAACCACGACTGCCTGCAAGCTTAGATGGTTGCGATTCCACTGGGACCCCCTACAACAAACAAAAGTAAAATACCCAATGAGAAACCAGCAAAAATACAAAAAGAGCAATCTCTCAACAAAAATGCATACCATCATAACACACCTTCTCTCTAACATATCGTGGTAGAGCAACTGATAGCAGTACAGATATATACTCAATAATCTCAGTACAAATGTTTTGTTTATTTAATTGTATACAACATCCACTACATAATCTCTGTATATATTTTCCCAAGCATTCCCATAACAACCCAGACATACCTGATAAACAAGAGGGGACTTTCGAAACTCTTGATCAAAAATACACTCCTGCAGAACAGTACGCAACTTCATATGCCCCCACTTTTTCAAATTAGGACCTGAATGATATCCAGGGACAAATGCAATTAACCTGACCTGGAATGATGGAAGAATTGAACTTTTAGAAATAAATTACTAGAATACAGTATTTAGAATATGAAAACATATATGTATTTCAATATATATTTGCCAAGGGTAAATGCTGCTCACGTAAATGTTGCTCACGTAACCTTAAGAAGTAAGATCATAATATTTAGAAACAAATGTTTAGGTACTTGATCGAATTTGAGGTTTGAGGAAATAACATATTTATAGACTAACGATTCAATTGAAAAAGATGAGCACAACCTTAGTTGTCCAAGAATAAGTTTCTGTCCCGAGAGAAGCAGTTGACTGCTGTATTAGGTATAATGCAGTAAAATGCCTAATCATCTTTTTATGAGGCATCGCGCGACTGAAACAATGAAAGGCTAATTGTCAGCATATCATTTACAAGTTAATAATCTTAGAGCTGCTTACTTTATGTATTAGGTGACACAGAGAAGGCTTAGCAATTATGACTTGTAACACTACAATCCAACTCGCAGAAGAAATAGAAATTGAAAAATAAGACACCAAATATTATCATCTTATAAAGGGAATCAAGCACTTATTCAAGTGAACTAGAAAAAACTGCATCAAATATAAATCTGACATCAAGTTAAAATCCCTTCCCATCCTTTCCGGTCCTTTCCCTACTCATACTTTCCCTTCCCTCCCCATCCCTTCAAACTCACAAAGACAGTATAAAGGACTTCATTTTAAAGTCCTATAGACCCACTAGCAGTCCGGAGAAGACTTTGGTCTTTATTTTCTTCAGACTGAAATCACAATTTCTCTTAGTTTCATTAAAGCATAAGCTGAGCTAGACCATCTCAAGGTTAATTAGCTTCTAGAAGTTAATTCCATGTTTGATGGACAGTACTAGAAGGTGAGGAAAAATAGAAAACCTGTCGCATAGATAACTTTAAACAGTGGTCCATTACTACCAAACTCTGATACAGAAACACTAATGGAACTAATATTATAGGAAGATCAGACAAAGACCTTCAGACTTCAGTATTATCAGATTAAATGTAGAAGTTTATCCGTTTCTTCTGTCATTATTGTACTGACGTGCTTAAAGTCTGGCACACAACTTACTAGTTTGTATAGAAATTAAAAATATATATGTAATGGGAAAAAATGGATATATTAACAGTAATTATTCATTAAAGTTCTTTCAGATATGAGACTACCAACGACCAGTGTGGCCTGCTTTCCATTTTGCCCAATACTTCTTCAAAAATTCTTTCTCCACATTCTTTTGTGGGCTTGGAATGGCATTTCCAGCTGCATAACCTGGACAAAGAAAGAAAAACAGTGCACAGCAACCGTCAATCAGTTAATGCAGGTAAGAATTTAGGATACAAGTTAATGAAGTACGTTAGAAAAATCAAACACGATATGCATACCCATATGGTAACAAGTATGAGGAATTTAAAATTAATGGTAAATAACAACAGAACATAACTTCAGAATTCTCTCTCATCTATTGAAAACAACCCACTAACTGTTCAATTAAATAATAAGTTCAACAAAAATACATATATTTGGATATCATTAATTCTAGCAGTCTATTGAAAACATAACAGATGGGATCACTAGAATAATCTACCTCTAAAGAACATCTAACATCTTCAACAGAGGGCCATACAATTAGTGGCTCCCCCAGACCTAGAGGCATTTTATCTTCTGAGACTCCTGATGACATTGAAAATGGAAGCTCCGCCATCCACTTCTCATCCAAAGAACCTAGCGATGAAAACTGTAAAAAGGAGGAAATATGTAAAAGACACGGGAAGAATTGCTCAGATACCCATCGAAGCATAGAGAAATAAAACATCGTATATAAGAGAGAGATCAATACAGAAGCATATACTGTACTTAATAATTATTTTAAACGTGCATTGACATAGCCCAACTTACATAAGATTTTTGTGGGCAGCTAATATAACCTAGTCTGATTTCACAGGTTTAGTACCATTCGGGAATAGAAAGGATATCAAGTCTAATAGAGGTAGAGGGTGCCTTATTCTTATATAACAATGTAATGAGTATGATACAATTAAACAAGTTTACAGACATAACCTATATCCAAGAACCAGTAAGAAAGGGGAGGTCTAGGAAGAAAATCCACAAAACTAAATCAGAAAGGTAGAAGTAGATACACAGGCCAAATAGAAGTAGCAGAATAAGGTGCAAGATTAATCAGTAGTCTAGTTTCACATATCTTACTGTATGTAGAATTTTCAAGCCACTTTACTTTAGCCAAACTACCTTATTGAGAGAGTTTGCAGTATTCACAAAATGGTCCAACTATCATATGTCTATTAAACCGAATGAAAAAGCTCACAAACTGCCTTTCAAGTAGAATACAAAGCATTAGCAGAATCTATTACTAAAATCATAATTTCCAAAGAATATTTAAAAAAAAGAATAACAAAGAGGTTTGTTGGTGGTGGGGATAGAGATTATCAACGAAATTATAACCTTTCTGAACAAATTCCAGAGCTTAATTATATCTCCCGAGTTCAGTTCAATCAAATTAAATAAATAAATACATTTATATCAAACCTGAGGAAAATTGGAGATGGTCTGGAAGCTTGATTTATATCAAAATCCCAGCTTCATTTAACGGAATACACAATATAAAAGACTTGAACATAAACATACTAAAGAAACTGTTTTATGCCAGCATGCTCAAACAAAAGCTAAACAGAACATACACCCCAACCCCAGTAAAGAAACAAAGTAGTTTAAAAATGAAAAAATCATTCTTTTATACACGAATTGATCAGTATAGATAGCAATATTTTAAAAATAGAAACTTAACAAATTATAACAAACTCAATATCTATTGAAAGAACAAATCAACCAACAAGTTCAGCAAAAAAAGGGTAAAACTTGAATTCACGACCGCTAGCTTATCCAAATAATTACATAAAAACAAGTCCAATAGCATCAAATTAACATTCAAATCAATAAAATCGACCAACAAAAATTATATATACAGAAGTAGGCATTAGAAAAAAAATAAGAACAGGCAAGTAAAATTGAGTAAAAGACAATAAAATTTAAAATATTGGGTAAAAACCAGTGTAAAAAATCCCTAGACTCCTGGGAAGTGAGAGAAAGATTTGACCTTGATAGAGAAGGAGGCACCATGAGGACGAAGACCATGGAAGATAAGAAAGCACGAAAGCGGATGAAGAATCGAATCGAGAGCCAATGATTTCTAACTACCTCGGTAAGCACCGAAAGCGGATGAGAGACCACAAGGACGTAGACGTCGATGACTTGTAGATGGGTCAAACTTTGGCAGCTTTGCAGCAGAGATCGATAACTAGGGTTTTGGTTTTCTGAGCGAAAGAGATTAGCAGAGAAATATTTGTGTTTTGTGAGCAGTGTTTTGGTTTTGTAAGTAGAGAAAGACATCTGTGTTTTAATTTTAAGTTTTGCAATTTTTTTCCTCCGGTTTTTTTATATAGTTTAACGTTTTTTTTAAAAATGTATCTATTTAAAATAAAAAATTACCCCCTTATAAACAGATAATGTTTTTTCATATGTATCTACAATATTTTGTTAAAAACGTTGGAAAAAAAAATACCACAATATTTTTTTATAAAAACGTATATCTTTAAGTGTTGTCTATTTATGATTTTGTAGTAGTGCCTACTGCCGTCAGATGCTTGTTAGGAGTTCCAGATAGAGCGCTCAAGGGCAGGACTGTACGTGCAGGTCCTTTGAGCATAGATGCTATGCGGGCTATTGAGTGAGGCCCATACCCGATGATGTGAGAGTCAGGGATTGCATTCTTCGGCGATTATTCTTGATGATCATTAGGGACTGCTTCATAGCAGATAATCTTCTCACTGGCGTCATTCGCTCTGATCAGCGCCACTCGACACGTGACCGTATAGAGAATTGATTGGGGTTCCTACACCTTCGCCTACTTCCTCAGGAAAATGCCATGTGACGCAGGGCTTGACCGAGGCTTGGTTAGAATTCTACTCGTTTCTGCTGTGAGTATTTCTCTTATCTTTTCCCATGTACAAGTTAAAAGTGTTAACTGACAGCAGAGATTTACCTTTGTGTTGGCTTTTGGGCCTATAAGAGGCTCCCATGTTTACGTCCGTGATTGTGC
>JAINUV010001022.1:37553-204096 GCA_020205505.1 Panax japonicus
TAGGATTGGATACCTACCCACGAGGACGGAGATGGCATCATTCCATACTGGCGGAGGTCCTTGTTGCTAAGGGTTTCACTCATAGTCGCCTACAGCTGGAGTTGTTGACAGCTGATGTCTGTAAAAACCAAAAACCCTAATAAGACTCGTATGTGTAAAATTCCGTTATATAAATAAAAATTTTCCATTCTAAATGTGTTATGTGTTGAAATATACTTTGTTTAACAAATTTTACTAAATAAATTTTTGTCCGAAAAACGTCGTGCTTGACATCTCGTGCTTAAATTGTTTTTTACCATAATCGGACTTTTCGGTAAAATTATTTTGACAAGTTGCTTTGTCGTGCTGACACTGACAAAACACTTTGTCATGCTTGTTAGGATTAGTAAGAAATTTAGGTTAACAACCTTAGATTAACAAACCCTAACCCTAATTAGCAAAACCCTAACCCTCATTTGTAAATTAAACCCTAATTAGCTAAACTAACTCTAAGTAGCTTATCTTAACACTTAATCATGGTTAGTAAACTTCAATTAGGTACTTATTAACATTACTTAACATTCCTAATCATTAGAAACAAAACTCTAATCATGATTAGTAAAGATTAAAGTCTAATTAAGCTACTAAACAAACCTAACTAGCTCATAAGTAGGTTAGGAGTCACCATTGCAAGTTTCTAGGCTGCACATGACATGCTTGTAACTCCCAAGCATGATAATAGTCATAAGATTAGATCTTTGTAGAGGCAAGTTGCTCAAAAATGACCAAAAAGCCAAGTTGAAGAATTCTATAAATAGGAACCTTAGGGTTGAGCAAACTCACGAAATTCCTAACCCTAGATACACTTATAAACCTGCCAAATCAAGCCTGGGTGATAGCAACAACAACATCAGAAGCTAGAATCACGATTTGCTCAAGAAAAGGTGCAAACCCTAGTTCATAATTAGCTCTTTGATCTTATGTTAGTTTTGTTGTTTAGATATTTGGAATTATGTATTAGCATGTTAGACAGTATGTTAGATGGGTAGAACACGTTTTCATAACATCTAGATGCCTTAATTAAGTGTTTTAAGAAATCTGGAAATTTTGAAAACTAGGTCTGATAGGTGAATGTCAGGGCCTATAGATTCATGTGTTTATGTTTTGGTCTGTTAATTGATTGGTATTTGTGGCCTGTTAGTAGGTCTTTAATCTGAAAAAGAAAACAGGTTTAGTTGAACCATAGATTTCAAGTTATAAGCAGTCAAAGTGGGTTGACCGTTCACGGTTTGTAGTTTTCTGGGTTGCCCAGAAAACTCAAGAATAGTCGAACCGGCTACTTTGACCAACCTGTTTAATCATCTTCTGTTTGTTATTATTTCAAGTTTTTGTTATAGATTAGTACCCTGTTATACATACTACATATCTATGATCTTCAATTGAACAAACAACGTATAAGTTTACTGGAATTAATGGTCAAAATTCGTTGACCAAGCTTGACCAAGTTTTCTGGGTTTTCCAGAAAACTGAAGAACACGAAGAACTGCGTTTGGCTGTACTTTGACCAGCATAATTAGAGACCTTAGAGTTATGCTTTGTTCATGTTAATGTTATATATATGTACCCTGACATATATACTACATGTTACAACAAACACAACACACATCTAATACACAGAATCAAAGATATTCAAGCCACAAAACCGTTGACCGACCATGACTACTGTTCTGGGTTGCCCAGAAACTCAAGAATAGCTCTGACAGTGACTTTGAGCTTCTATAACTTCTTGTTATATGTAAGTTAAAGCCTAAAATTTGTGTCATGTTGTACGACTGTATGAGTATTACAATATCAACTCTTAAACAAATCGAAAATCATCATCAGTAGCTTTATATTTAGTGGTCAAATTGGTCACTCGACCACGACCAAACTACTGCCCAGAAACTCAAGAACACCTACAGCGACACTTTCTGTCACTGAAGGGCTTTAGCGACAGACAGAAATTATTTTTCTAAAAATAAATTATAAAAATTAGAAATAATTAATAAATAAATATAAAATAATTATAAAAATAATTTTAAAAATTATATTAAATAAATATAATTAATTTTTGATATTTTTACAAAAATCATTTATCAAAGATTCCAAGTAATCCAACCACACACAATTCTACAGTTTCGACATTCTTATCTTCAAAGTATGACAAGACATTAACAAATAGAGGAAAATTTCAAAAATTCCAGAAAAAGATATATATATAAATTGGAAAAAATGTATAGAGCCTCTCTATTTTAAGTATTTGCATATAATGACAAGTTAGAAAGCTTTTATACTCTTCAGTAACCCCTTATACAATTTGTTGGCAGAACATGAAAAGAGTAAATGCAATGTTGCTTTTGCATTTTGTTGACGCATAAAATGCCACAAGATATGAGAAGGGAAAATAACAAACATTCTGTATAAATAAATTAGGAACCTACTTTGACTTTCTTGGATTTAGATCTCTCAACTATATTGCCATCATAAGAATTCCCGGATCATCCCCAATGCTCTGTTGTCACTGCTGCACAAGCAATAACAACAAATTTAACAAATAATCCAATTCAACAAGTAAACATCTGAATAACAAATAATGCAGTTACTATATTCCATGCAACAGTAGGAAATAGCTAATGATAACTGATAAATTATGAGGCCAGCATACATAATAACTAGTAAAATAATGTATAAAGGGTTAATAATGCCATACTTATAGGTTATTCAACTCAAACAAGCCAATAAGATTGCCATAGATTTCAAGTTAGAATACTTGTAAGAGTTAAGGAATAACAGTCAATCAACTAGTAACATTTGAGTGAATTGTAACTAATTTAGCATTTGCAAGGATACATATTTCACATTCCTGTCATTGGTGTATAAAGAGGATGGAATGTCAAAAATCAAGCATCCAGATCTTTTAGTGTCGGTCCCATTGGAATCCTGTATATTGGATACCTGTAAAAGTTCCATCCCAACCATTAAGTCACATGTTTATATACATATGTGTGCACTGTGCATATAGTAGGTTAGATGCAGGTTATGAGAGTCATACCAAGCCACAGATATCCAACTGGAAGATTGTAAATCACAACTCCTAAGTGATTCTTTCTTTCCAAAATATGTATTTCCATCACTTCTAAAATTTTCACAAATATGTAATAATGTGACAAATAACTAAGGAGAGACTAATATCAGTCAAAAGGAGGAGAGGAACATGGGGACAATCAATCCCAAACAGCTCTGGATAAGGAAAAGAACTTAGTTTAAAAGGTAATGACTATTGGAAGATTTTGCTGCTCTCGTTAAGACTAAAACTAAGCCAATCAAGAGTAATTTCCACCCGAACAATGATTTTATATTACAAATTTTTTATGCTTATATATATAACATGGTTGAAGGTGGCTTCGCTAACCATATAACTCTAACAATTCCACACATAGATCAATGTGTTATTTGTTGCAGAGTTATCAATTAAGTACAATTTGCCGCTTTGATACAGTAAGGATGTTGCTAATTGTAAGCTTATTGATACTTCTAGGTAATATAGCATGTAGTATTGAAAGCGGTGACATATGCACATCCATACAAAATTATAAACCATTTCCGAGAAAGATCCTCTGTGTAATGGATATTAAATATTCAAAAATAGAAAACATAACACGCCTTCTAAGAATAATAACTACAAATAAAAACTCGAGAGGACCAGAAATTCACCTTCTTCTATGAAGACAGACAGCCCAAAATCAGTTGCCTTTAACATTGCTCCTGCCTTTAACATTGGAACAGTGGGGCAGTTATCTGACCAAAAAACATGTTAACCTTGAATCCAAGAAAATATTCCACCTTTTCTCAATGACTTAGGTACTACTTTAAAGGATTAAATGGCAATCTTTGAAAAAACAGAATGGAAAAATATTATGTCCCAGATGTACAAGCAGACTTTGGGAACATTCATAGGAACTTTATGATGCAGGGGGAAGGGCTTGTCATCATAACAGTAATTAAAACTGTATTCTCCCCCTTTCATCCTATGAACACACTTTTATATGATAAAGTATATCAACGGTTTTTTTGCCTTTTTACTTATAAACCACCCTACAAGGTAAAAATAAACAATTGGAGAAAAGAACACAGGGAATCAATCGTCATAACTGAGTTAAAAAAACTTACGGTATAATGCAGGATGTCAGGGAGCCGCTTTGAGAGAGCTGACATTGTCGATATCTTCGTATTTGTACATTTATTATATCCCCATCCGCCATAGATTCAGCAACACGGGCAATCAAGCTCATTCTTTTTATCTCGTTGCCATCTCTGCCAGCTGAACTTGGTTTATAATTGATACAGTTCTCCTGTCATTTATTGGAAAACAAAACAAAATAAAATTTCAAAAGGCATACATATTTTGACTTGCCATTATCACAAGTATCAAAACAAGAACACCTTATAACCTTTTGATGGTAAAAGCAGGGGTGAGGGACGAAAACCAAAGTTAATGCATAAAGCAGCATCGTTAGAAGTGACAACTCCCCATTTGGGAGCAAGTTGCTCTATTTACATTAAATCAAGCATTATTTTCCAACTTCAAAAGTTTACCAGAGTTTGGATAGTAAAACATGAGTGGATATGACCAGTCTAACTTTTACAACTGATACCTGAAGAAGAAGAGAGACCAAATCAGGATCACTCATGCTTAGGTCAATTCGTTCATCCATTCTTAACTTTGTCGTGTTAAACCCAAACAGTCTGCTTGAGCAAAAGGAGAATCTTAATCCCAAACAGTCAAACGCTTTCTGGGATCTGGCTCCAACATCTGCCGAACAGGGCTCTTGGCATTGTTAGAAATCTGAGGCCAGGGTTCCCTTTTAAAATCAATTACACCACGCAAAATTGCTAGAGCAACACCCTGTCCAGTTTCTGCAACCAAAAGAGATGAAGCATAACCATTATGAAAAAAAGACAAAAAGAATCCAACATCAAAAAGCTGCGTAATATACATCCAAAAATTGCTTACATGCTAAATTATAGGTATACTTGCCCAAAATGGAAGAACCCCACACAACAGAGTGTAAAGAATCACTCTAGCACTCCATACATCAACTTACAACTCCATCACTAAAACACACTAAATAAATATCATACCATATCATAAAGAAGGAGAGTAAGAGCACAAAGAAGCAATAAAACACACAGAAAACAGAAGCATAATTCAAGACCATGTCATAAATATCATACCAGACCTGAAAAACACTGAAAGCCCAAAATCAATAGCCTTAAGAGGTGAATTCTCCTTTTTATTCGCAAACAAGAAATTCTCAGGATTCAAGTCTTTATTAATAACGCCGCAGTCATGACACATCCTGACCACTTCCGCCATCGTCCTCGCAACCGCAGCTGCCGCTCTCTCGCTAGAATGCCCCCTCGCCACGATCCGATCAAGCAATTCTCCTCCCTCGCACAACTCCATCACTAAATGCACCACCTCACTGTCCTCACAATCTGCCCTAAGCTTCATAATGTTCAGATGCTCTGAAAAACTCGACATTATCGCCATTTCCCGGCGAACGTCCTCGACATCTACTGCGATCCTCAGCTTCTTCGTTAAACTGATTAATTTAAAACTTAAATAAGACTTTAATATATACAAAAGTAAACCAGAAACCAAAACAAACATTTAGTTCAGCACAATTAAAAGTGAGACTGAGAGCTTTCTTTTTCTATTGGCGGGTGGGGAGGGGGATCAAATGCATCTAAACACTAAAATTGGGGGAAAGCCTAACCTAGTATAAGAATGAATTGACAAAATCAACCCTAGAAATCAAAAATTTCTCAATTTGGTACAAAATATGCCAAATAAAATTGGGGGTAACCATAACCTATTATAAGAATGAATTAACAAAATCAACTAAAGAAAAGGAAAATTTCTCAATTCGGTACTTCATAGACATGAATCCAAGTAAGGAACGCTGCTGTGAAATCAAGACCAATTAAAACCCTAAACATATAAAAACAAAAGAGGAGTTTAACAAAATCAATGTGCGTAATTTAGGAAACTCATCAAATAACTGTGAAACCCTAAAACCAGAGAAATTAGTAGTATAAAACTGACAATGTGGGGATCCCTCGAAAGCATACGCAACAAGTAGACTTCACGGAGAGTGGTGGGAGGGAATCCTTCATCGTCCTCGTGGAGTCTCGTCTTCTTCAGCGTTACAATTTTGTCGGTAGCCCTTTCGCTCGCTCTGTAAACCTTCCCGTACGGGAGTGACCACGGAGTTTTCTGAGGGGTAACCGGGACTTGGATTCGAAGACTTGAACCAGACCTGAGTGGGATCCGGCGGCGAGTAGGCGTCCGTCCGAGCAGAAAGAGGCAGATGTGGCTGTATCTTTGAAGACGGAGATGGTGGCTTTGGGTGTTAGGCTTTTGGACGAGAAAATGGAGACGGTTGCGGAGTGAGTGACGGTGAAGTGGTGAGGAGAAGTTGGCGAGAAGGAGAGAGAAGTGGGTGGTAGCCGAAGGTTTGGATCGTAGGAGAGCAGGTAGATCTAAAAACTATATCCTTGTTTTAATTTCAAAATTTTTTGTTTTGCCTTTTTTTTTTCTTCGTTTTTTTTACATAAACCAGGTAAACCGTGACTCCGGCACTACTAATACTCGTATAATAAAAAATATAAATTACAATGTTTAAAGAGTATATATTTAATAAAATTTTGTTGTAAATAAAAAAATTTCTAATCAAGATACACATCTCACCCCAAAAAATAAAGAGGTCAAGAATTTATCACAAATTGTATCGACATACTCATTATTTACAAATCGAGACTGGCAATAATAAATGAATTTGTTAAGGAAACAACTAAAGCCAACATCCACATTCACTCAATAATAAATTTGACATAGGCCAGTTAACTACATTTATTAAATTCGAAACAATATCAATGCCAATGACCTTCATATTTTCTTAAAGCACATTTAAAACAACTTCTCTTCACCTATATGTTATTGATTCCCTTCATTTAATTTGCAATTTTAAATGAAAACCATATCTCTAGTAAAACTATTTTAAGCACAATACATCATACAAATATGTCCATGGAATACCAGTCGCTTTTACATTAATAAGTAAAAGCATTGTTGCTATGAAACACCATAATGATACCCACTTGCTTAAAAGGTTCATGTGAACCAAATTGGTTTGGAGGTCTTTTGCCTGATTAAATAAAAATTAAAATAAAATAAGAACTTCAAAAACAATTGACCCAACCGCAAAAAAGAAGAATGTAAATTTATTAAATTCGAAACAATCCCAATGCCAATGACCTTCATATTTTCTTAAAGCACATTTAAAAAAACTTCTCTTCACCTATATGTTATTGATTCCCTTCATTTAATTTGCAATTTTAAATGGAACACGAATTAATTAGTAAAACTATTTTAAGCACAATACATCATACAAATATGTCCATGGAATACCAGTCGCTGATACATTAATAAATAAAAGCATTGTTGCTATGAAATACCATAATGATACCCACTTGCTTAAAAGGTTCATGTGAACCAAATTGGTTTGGAGGTCTTTTGCCTGATTAAATAAAAATTAAAATAAAATAAGAACTTCAAAAATAATTGACCCAACCGCAAAAAAGAAGAAGGAAAATTTGGTCAAACATATGGCCAAAAAAATCATCTGGGCCATCGCAAATTTGGGCAAGCTAGTCACTACTGATTTTAAAAAAAAATTGCAGAATTTCATTTAAAAATAGATATTTAGACAAATCTAAACCTGTCTATAAAACTTACAATCATCCATACATATCCAAACAACCAAATAAAACCATCATTTAATACCCAAAACCATCATATCATGCAGAAATTAATACATATTCAATAATCAACGCATCCAACCACCAAAATATCAAGCTAGTAGCTACTAATTTCAAGAAATTTCGGCAAAGTTTCCTTTAAAAATAGATATCCAAAAATCTAAACCTGTTTAAAAAAAAGCTTACAATCATCCATACATATCCAACCACCAAAATATCAAGCTAGTAGCTACTAATTTCAAGAAATTTCGGCAGAGTTTCCTTTAAAAATAGATATCCAAAAATCTAAACCTGTTTAAAAAAAGCTTACAATCATCCATACATATCCAAACCACCAAAAAAAACCATCATTTAATACCCAAAACCATCATATCATGCAGAAATTAATACATATTCAATAATCAACGCATTCAACCACCAAAATATCAAGCTAGTAGCTACTAATTTCAAGAAATTTCGGCAGAGTTTCCTTTAAAAATAGATATCCAAAAATTTAAACATGTTTAAAAAAAGCTTACAATCATCCATACATATCCAACCACCAAAATATCAAGCTAGTAGCTACTAATTTCAAGAAATTTCGGCAGAGTTTCCTTTAAAAATAGATATCCAAAAATCTAAACCTGTTTAAAAAAAAGCTTACAATCATCCATACATATCCAAACCACCAAAAAAAACATCATTTCAATCTCAAAATCATTATAACAATGTATAATTACCCAACTTTACAAAAGACGGAGAACAAAAATACATATATGCATAGAATAGAGAAACAACATGTTGAGCACCACCCTTTACTTTACATCTTACACCAAATATATTTTTTACAACTTACACCAAGTATACTTCAATATATACCCGAAAATACATATAATAACATTTACCTTGTAGATCTGTCAAGCTTTACCATGTCTTCGGTACATAAACCTTTGAAAAGAAAGGCTATCCATCTCTAACGTCCACGGCCAACAAATATTGTTTGTAACAAAAATCTGTTATTTATAAGAGAAAGCAAAATGTTAGTAGTATCGTAAGAACGAAACAATTAACACGTGATTACTTGAATACGATTTAAGAATTATAAAATACACATAACCCTGTTAGCTTTTCTCCACCCTCGACTTGTTGTTGAATGAACATGTTTCCATTCAATAGCAATATCATCCCAAGACTGCAAAAATTGAAATGAATCGCTTAATTATATCAACAAATTAAATAATCTACTTGAAAATTGATAACAAAATATAATGAGAAGGATATATGTACAAATTGATCGAATCAGGTGCAAGAAAAAATAAAACATAAGTTATAGCTCAGCCAACATAGACAAACTTATTATGTTAACTGCGATGATCAAGCTTCTCAAATTTGTTCTTCACACACACACACACACACACGTATATATATACTCGCATGTTATCTGAATGGTTTTCTGTAAGATATGTTATCTGATGTTCATACATTACTAAATCATGTATTCAGTTGGCCAAAGCAGGAATTGTTATTCAGTGGAGGCATCATACTCTCGAAGTATTATCAGATTTGCTTACAAAGAAAAGAGCAAGGAAATGTAAACCAAATTTATGCAAATTAGAAAATGAGTAACTTTTACGAAGGCATCATCTGTAAAATAAGTTGACAAATGTATCACGTGGATAAGAAAACATGAGGTTGTATGTGTAATATTCGTAATTTGACAAATGTATCATTGTAATTTGAGTACCTGTACTTCATGTTTTTTAAGACTCGGCTTGATCAACTAAAAATATTGTATTACACCTTACAATAATTTATGGGGCTTGCTATTTATATCGGGAAAATTGTTAGTCCTAGAAAGTTCTATTTCACATAACTGTAGGACTCACGTATACCGATTAAGAGTCTTGCTAGCATATGCCATAACTACAATGATGCCACAACTTATTCAAGCATCAATCTTATTTATAACAATTAGCAAATATTCACATATATAAAGACAATATTTGTTTTGGACTTGTCAGTTAATTTAAAACTTTTATCAGTCAATTCAAAACATATCAAGACTTTTATCGTAAGAAGACCAATAATGCACGAAGATAAGAAATGATACCTCGAACATATAAAATTATAACAAAACTTCAGGATAGACGATATTTGTTGTGGACTTGTCAGTTAATTCACGAAGAAGTATGCATAAGCGGGAAGAACTTGTGCATCTTGACAGAGCTACATATAGTTGACCGTGACTAAAGACTGGCGTACGTAAATCTACCCCAACAAATTTGACAGATTGGCCCTGTGATTTATTCATTGTCATTGCATACGCTAACCTCACTGGGAATTGTCTTCTCGTCATTTTAATACTTAACTCAGACGAAGAAGGAGTCAAAGAAATTCTTGGAATGAATACCAAGTCACCATGCTTATCACCAGTTAAAATCTGTGCTTCAAGTACTAAAGCACCACACTTGACTATGATAAGTCTAGTACCATTACAAAGGCCATCTTTCGGTGCAATGTTCCTTAGAAGCATTACTGGACAACCCTCTTTTAAATCTAATTTGAACGGTGGTAGTCCAGGGGGATTGAGTGTGTTCAAATATTCATTGGGGTACCGATGCATAATAGTCCGATCCACATCATCATCTTCAACCATTTTGTCAGCAGCATAGTATGTATGTACTTCTCCCGGAAAAACTGCCAACGCAGCTAGGTTGATATCATTAACATCTTCATTTCTAGCATATAGAATTGTGCGCTCTTTTAAGAATTCGGGAGTGACCTTACTTGGCACTTCTAGCTCTAGGTAGATGATCGAGATAAGATTATCTACACTTTGAGTTATTTTTATTGAACCCGGAAGTTGTATAGATTCTTGAGGGTTAGACCCAATCTACACAATAAGAAGTATTAGTAAATTATCAAATATTCTCAACGATATATAGATGTCAATATGAAAAAAGATACAAATACTCAAACCTCATTAAGAAAAGCCGAGAAATCAAATAATAATGATTGGTCATCGTGCAAGCGCATGTTAACTTGTAATGTCAAGACATGTATATCTTTCCAAAGCAAAAAATGTCGTAGTGATGCTACCACTATATGCTCACGAAGACCTCTAGGTATAACAGGAAGAATCTGCCTAAAATCTCCCCCAAGAACAACAGTAACACCTCCAAATGGTTGGGAGTTATCACGAATGTCTTGTAAGGTTCGATTAACTGCTTCAACACAATGACGATGTTGCATTGGAACCTCATCCCATATAATTAGTCTAGCCTTCCGAAATAATTCCGAGTGTGATGATTGCTTCGTGAATCCACAAACTGAATTTTCTAATACGTTAAGTGGAATGCAGAATGTTGAATGTGCAGTACGTCCCCCATGTAACAACCCAGAAGCAATTCCAGAGGATGCTACTGTAATTACTATATCGCCTAAGGAACGGCATTTTTTGGCAACTGTATTGTAGAGAAAAGTCTTTCCAGTTCCTGCACCCCCACTCAGAAAGAATGTTGTTCCTCTATTTTCATAAACAGATGAAATGATTGCATTATAAGCCATACGCTGACCTTCATTCAGTAGATCAATGTTTTGCTGGACATTTATTTGATCAACTTCAAGTTGTAACTGCCTATGTTCCCATATAAGTCGATTGCCAACGATAATTCTCCAATTAGCATATGGCAGTGGCATTGGTGGGTAATCTGATAAGCTCTTCCCTGACTCTTGAAGCAAAAGATTAATAAGGTATAAACCATAATCACAAATTTGAGCATTAGTAGGAACATCAATGCCATAACATGTACTTATTTTGTGTGATAAATCATCACAAATATGCATAGAAAATTGGTTCCACAACGCTTCTGGATTTAAAGGAGAGCATTGTGTCAAGATAATAGAAAATAACCTTCTTAATTGAGAGCCTGTTCTCATTATTGATGCTTCTCTAAGACATTAAATCCACTCTTCATCGTCTTCCAAAAGGCCTTTTGCAATACATGCAGCCTTTTATGTGGGGTGTACAACATTATCAACTGTTCTTAAACATTGAAAAGATTGAGGTCCCTCTACAACCGTCAACAGAAGACGCAGATAAAACCTTTCACCTTCATTTGGACTGGCAAAATACATTCTTCCAATTGCAAATCCCCTTTGTCTCTCTGTCCAGAGCTGTTCTTTCTTTTACCAAACGAAATGCTTTGGAAATTGTTGGTATGTGAGAGTTCGAGCTAAATCATTAGTAGAGCAGCATGCAAAAAATCCTGTTAGAGTTGTCTGCTGATCCTGAGCTCTGTTCAATATTGCAGCTATTGGTTCAGAAGGGTTATAGCAGACGTGATGTTTTCCCTCTAGGTGAACTACCAGACGTATAACTGGAGGGAACTCTTGATGCATAGGATATCCAAATATACGCCATGCCGCCTCGGTAGGCCCAATGTACCTTGAGTCAATATACTGCTTAATCTCATCTACGGCCCCCAATACCAAAGTTGTGCGATCGTAACCCTTGTAGATGTATTTATTGATATACTTTACGCACCTTACTCCTGCACAAACTTCCACATTTATATGGCAACCAAACAATCTAGAGAGGTGTGGATTATATGGTACAACATCTCTATTATCAACTTCATGTCCAGACCTTAGACAATGTTTTCGACCGTCATTGCGCCTTTGATATATCGGATACCCATCTTCGCCCATTGTAGTTTCTTCTGCCCAATATTTAGGATATCTCTTAGTGCATTTACCATCTTCCATACATGGTGATTTAAGATTTCGAACACCACATGATCCATGTATCATGCAAGTGTTAACTGTTTCATATAGAAGTGGATCAGAAATTGGATCGGGGAATTCAGCACACACAGCTCGATTTACCTGTTCACGTGTTCGTATTTTATCAGACCCTTGAAGAAATATTAGCAAATGCATGTGCGACAACCCACGTTTTTGGAATTCAATCGTGAAAACATGTGCCACCTTTGCACCAAATACTTTCTTCTTATCAATTTCTATCATCAAAGCTCGTCGCTTCAATTCAAATACTCGGGCCACCAAGTCTGGGCGGTCAATTGACGTTTGATGTGGTAACAGTGCATCTTTTATCTCGGGCCAATTCGGATTTGCAGTCATAGTTAAGAAAATATCAAGGTGTTGGTTATACCGAGTTATGGCCATAGAATCTTGGAAGACTTCAAACATTTGCCTTGGAATCCCAGAAAAAGAAGAAGGCAAAACTACTCGTTTACCAACTTGATTAGCCTCTAACCCATCAGGAACTACCTCGACCAGATTTTGGTATAGATCAGATCGTAATTTTTGTTGGTTGAGCCTATAATATGTTAATCGATTCTGCTCTGTTGCCGCCCATGCATCTACAATAAACTCTTGAAATAATCTTCCACCCCTCAAGATAGTTGAATACTCAGTAGGTCTTTCAAACAAACGATACCCATAATATTGCAATTGCGTAAGTCTTTTTGATGAAGCTTTACCTTGATTGACATCCCACTGCTTAAAATCTGGTTCCCATCCAAGCTCACCATACGGAAATAACAATACGTAATGTAGTGGTAAATAAGCTGGATGACATTCATTTATCTGCATCAACTGGTCACTCCCTCTTAACCGTACAATAATATCCCTCATCGCAGAGAATTCAGCACCATCTCCAGGTAATATGACAACAACCTCATCTGACGTGGGTAAATTATGAGTTCGACGGTCTTTTGCTGCACTATAATGAAGGTAGGCTGGGATATCGTGATTGTTCAAATCTTCCCTGCTTAAAATTGTAGTTGCATGTCTAAACTTACCCGCAAATGAGTTGTATCTCAAAAGACTATCCTGGATTGTTCTTAGGACATCCTCTCGCAGATTCGGGTTTCTTCGAGAACGATATTCTAAAGCAATTGCGGCATCGTGAATGTACAACTGTGCATATATTGGATCTTGACCGGCTGGAGGTTGTAGTAACCCTATCCGATGTCGCAATTCCCCATGGATTGTAAATGCGTTGGGACCCCTACCAGGAACCACTCTATCATCCATATGTACGCCTAAGCTCGTAAAAGCATTAGCCGCATTGTACAGTCGGGTATAACATCGAAAGGACTTTGACTGATCATCATTGCCATCATATAATGATTGAATTTCTGGAGGAGGCGTTAATAGTTGTGGAAGTCGAATCTTTCCTTGCAAACAACATGTTCCGAAGAATGGGCGGTCAACGGATGAATTTGATAACTTTTCGGCTGTCTAATGCAATGCTGAGCAGTGAGGACACTGTATATTCATTTTATCAAGGTAGTGTCTTCCTGAAATAGGATGCGGCAGAGGGGCTATATTTGTAGGCAATGCCTCCTCTTGTACGCAAGCTTCATCAATGATTGACTGAATAATTGGTAATAACCTAGAAAATAAATGAACTTGTTTCAAACAGTTCACATATATCGTAACACTCCTTATGGTATATAGTTATAAATAATTTGCATTGAACTAACCCTTTAGTTGGTGATGTAGGCATGGAAGATATAATGTTACGGGAGTCATGTACATTCTCTATATTATTTGGTGGAAGGAGGATTTCTGCACCCATTAAAATTGAGTTAGTTAAATGTAACCCTTGAGGTGGTAAAATCGGAACTGGAGGAATTCGATTAGATTCCGATGGCGCCGATTTTAACGACGGATGATGATAAAAATGATTCTTGATCGCGATACAATCTCGTTCATAAGTTGCGCGTTTGGATGGCCTTGGGATCAAACCAGGGAAAAATCTTGGTTGAAATGGATATGGTTGGGATTGTATTATTTTTGCTTGCTTCTCTCTTTCACGACGCAAGCGCTGAGCAATATGTATTGGACGCACATCACCATTATCCCTTTCTCGTTTTTTACGTTGAGCAATTGGATATTCGCCAAGGATATTTTTATTGGTTCCCTACAAATAACAATAGATATCTAAGTGTAAAGAGAAGAGGTCGTAGTGTTTTTTTGAGCACGAAATAATGTTTTCTATTTATTCGGATTTGGGGTGCATATATTCAGTTTGCTTGGTTTTATATTTCACACAAAAGAGCTATGCAATATGTTTATTGCCTATTCGTAAAGGATATTATTATTGAAACCCTAAAAAGATGTATAATTATAAACATAAGAAGGCATAGTGTCGTTAATAAATTAGGTTCAAATCTTTTGTTTAAATTGCTTTGTGTAACAAATATTTGTAACTATTAACGTAAATGTTTGGAATATTGCATACTTACCACATGCAAATTGGGAGCTTGATTTTCTTTTTCTTTTCCTTTTTTAAACTCATTCCCTTTTTTTGTTGCTCGATGTTTTCTTTGATTTTCCTGACAGCGTACAAATATAAGATGCTCTGTCTTGGAAAATAAAGTATGAGCTTAAGGAAAGTAAAATTAATCTTATCTTGCCTTACGCATAATCTTCAAGTCAGATTCTTCTCTAATGACAATGCCAATATTCTTTCTTCGATAATGCTCTCTCTATTAAAGAAAGGAAAAATGAAGGTTAAATATAAAAAGTATAAAAAAACTATTAAATTGCATGTTTGCTATAAAAGAAGAAAATAATTTTACCGTGCGTTGCAAAATATAATCCTCCTGTCCTAAATTGAAAGACACATTAGAAATTTCAAAAAGAAATATTAATTTTTCAATTTTTAAGTAAGTCTGAAAAAGGAACTTACATATCCAAAAATGGTATAAGAAGGTGGTCCCGCGGGCAAGGAGACCTCATGATTCATATTCGCTATTGAAAAAATGTATTAGTGTGAAACGAATCAAATTCAGTGATGAAAGAATATTCTTATTACTAATTAAATCTATCACAACTAAAATACTATTTCACATTCAAAATAATAATAATTAAATCTATCACAACTAAAATAATATTTCACATTCAAAATAATAATAATTCACAATATTTAACTACGAATTAATTGTTATGTAGGAGTATTAGAGATTAAACTTATCAAGTACTTATGCAATAGCTCAACTTTAATTTAAAAGGATATTACACACTACAAAATTTGGACCCAAATTTCATAATATCATAATCAAAATAATAATTTGTAACCAAACATTACCATAATCGGGAAACTTACAACTGGAACACAAAACTCAACACAGATTTGATACAGAATAGCTTAAAACGTGGGGGGGGGGGGGAAACTCTAAGAAGGAAAGCATGTACACAATCACAACTGAATAAGAACATATATGTGTATGTATAAAATTCATATACACACACTTTTGTCCAATACTTCATACGAACTACCTCATAGCAGGAATAACAGATACAATATATTTCGCTTTATCAAGACCCAAAGAATCCCAAAAAATTTAGATATACCAAACAAAAACACCCCTCAGCTGGCAAAAAATAAATAAGAAGTCATTCATGAAATTTCAAGGCAAAACCACCCAATCAAAACCCAAAACATCCTAAATTACTGGTTACATTGAAAAACAGAAATTTCATACCCCTAATTAGAAAAAAGGGGGAAGGGTTTTAAAAAAACGAACCCTAATCAAAATGCTTATAAGAGACTCACACTACTCCATTTTGATTTCCCATAAATGTTCAAGAAATACACAGTCAATCAAACAAATTAGAGAAACATATCAAACAGAAAAAGAAATCAAAAAAGGGGGCACAAATAATTTTTTGTGAAACTACCATTTTCATAATTTTAGTCTTCCATACAAATTATATACATATACACGAACAAACACAACTAAATACAGAGAAAGGAAAAAAGCCAAGAAAACATATAGTGGAAAATAACCAAGAAGTACAACATTTGAGCTCATGATGCTAAATTATCATTGTATGGCAGATCAATTTAGTTTTTGTTATCATTGTGTTTGAAGCAAATAGAAACATTTATGTTAAATTATCCATTACTATGCTAAATTATCAATGTGTTTAAAAATTCTTCACATTAAACATTTAGGTTATAGCTGTATTAGAAAGTGCTTGGTTTAAACTTGGTTTTTAAAATGTCTTGGATACAGCTAGCTTTGAGATACTTTTTACCTAAATAAGAGCTTGTTTTAGTAAACTAAATCAGTAGCCACATATTTTTACCCCATATCATGTGTCTTGAGCAAATCAGTAGCTGATGCAATACCTAAATTATGACTTATATATCTATCATATATATTGGGTCGTCAACGACAATGGAGAGACAATCAAATATTGAGCTCTAAAACCCGAAGAAAAATAAAAACCATAAATTAATCTAAACCCAGCAGAAATTCTCAAACATCAATGCTCTATTGAAAACTGAAAACTGTAGCTTAATCTACACCCACCATTATTCTACATACCAAAAGACTTTAAAATTAAGAATATTTCGAACATAAATACCTCAAAATTAAATCAAAAACAGATGGAAAGATTGGGACCACTATATGAGTGCTAATTGGAACCACAATATATTGCAAGAAACATATCTTAAAAAACAAAACCAACAAAAAACAACTTAGGAATGTATAAAGCATAAAAATATCCTTAGCTTGTAGATTTTTTTACTAAATATAACTTAACATCAATAAAAGAATAGACACAATAAGTAATAAATTTCATTTGAAAGATGCTTGAACACATAAAAGCACAATGGAAGTGAAAAATGGATGAAAATAGCATATCTCAAGTATTTGGAGAAAGGAAAAAAACGCATGTTTAAGACAAAGAATAAAATTTTATACACTTGGAATATTAGCACTAATTATTAACGGCAACACTAATACTCAATTGGGTAAAAACAAATAAACATGATCCTACTATAAATACAAAAGCAATAATAGGCAGCATGGCTAATTTATCTATTCAATAAAAAATATAAAAAACTTTCACAAAAGAGGACTGGTAATTTTCTGAAGACCAAAATTTCGACACTTCATTATATGCCTTGGTATGCTAGAGATAAGCAATTCTCCCAAATATTGTAGCATGCGTATTCACTAAATTTTCAGTATTTGAATATCCAAGCACCTCTATGTCTACAAAGTTCTACAGCCAACTCTTTAAGTTTACTTCATATCTGGGGTGAAGTCATGTTCATTAAGCATATATATATTTCTTCAAACAGATTTGGATTCCAATAATTTTTATAGCAAACACATTAATCAATGCTAACTTCTTAAGAATCAAAATTTGGATGATACCACAGACAAAAGTACTACAATAAACACTTGTATAATTTTTTTTTTTGTGTTTTAGTAAGCACATTATGTATCAAGTATTGAAGCAACCAAGTACCAATATATAACGCCAAAAATTTACATAAAACCTAAATGTGTAAAGCACTTGACAACTTAGGAATGCATAAATTACTTATCCTTACATTGAAGATTTTTTTACTCAATATAACTTGCATCAATAAAAGAATAGACAAAATAAGTAATGAATTTCATTTGAAAGATGCTTGAACACATAAAAGCGCAATAGTAGTGAAAAATGGATGAAAATAGCATACCTCAAGTATTTGGAGAAAGGAAAAAAAACGCATGTTTAAGACAAAGAATAAAATTTTATACACTTGGACCATTAACACTGATTATTAACAGCAACACTAATACTCAATTGGGTAAAAACAAATAAACACGATCCTACTATAAATACAAAATGCTTAGTATTTCGATAAACTTTTGTAGTATTTGTTATAAGCAAATCCAATGACCCATTATGTAATTTCCAGTAAAGACCCATTTGTGGGTGGGTGGGTGGGTGGAACATGGGAACAGATATCCGGCAAGCAACATCATTCTAGGCAAGCAACATCATTCTATCTAATAAAATACAAATGATTTTGAATTTCCCGCTCACTCAATAAATCATCTAGGCCGTCCAAAGTTTGAGATAAATCCCACCGTTCATACATCTATCTAATAAAATACATCTATCTATCTAATAATAATTTAATAAAATACAAATGACTTTAAATTTCCCGCTCACTCAATAAATTATTTTGATCGTTCAAAGTTTGAGATAAATCATATTGTCCATACAGTGCCGGAGGCACGGGACCCAGCTAGTACTCTATAAGATACATTTGTAGTCGTATCATTATTATTATTATTATTATTATTATTATTATTATTATTATTATTATTATTATTATTATTATTATTATTATTATAGATTTTGATGTTTTTTTAATCTTCTATGTTTCATTGCCCTTGAAGGGAAGAGAGGGAGCCATTCAAGCCGACCGATTCTTCTCAACCAATGACTGTCTGGCACGTTAGTAAAGTTTAGACGGTTGGGTTGGTTGAAATTGCATTAGGATCTTTTCATTTTAAATAAAATGAAATGGTCGTGTGATGACAGGAGAGAAATGATGAGAAATATACAAAGAATAGAGATTTTTTATTTTATTTAAAATGAAGAGGATCTTAATCCGGCCAAGAATTAAGAGTAGGAGAAGTGGAACATAAAAGCCTCTTTTCCTTCCTCTATTTAATGTTAATGTAAGTCTTAATTTTATTCACATAATTATTTTTAAATAAAAGTAGTCCATCGTTCTTTTGTAAAGTGTATAACAAAACAAAATCAAATGATTTTCAAAACTTTAATTGATTTTAATGGTAATCTTTTTAAAATAATATGTAATAATAATAAATAGAATTTTCTTATAGTTATATTTAATATTGTTGTAATACATAACAATACTCTTTTTATAAGACATTGGTTCATTAATAGAAATATAATTTGATAATAAAATTGAAATTCTGCCAACAAATAAGAATTTTGAAGAGAATGAGAATTCACTTTTTAAGTTATATGTTAAGCAAATTTATATTCGACAGAAAACGATAGAATTTGATCGATACATAGAATTTGGTTATGGAAAAGAACAATGCTCTAGGCAAGCAACAAATAGGGTATAATATCCACATGTCTAGGCAAGCAACATCATTCTAGGCAAGCAACAGATATAATTTACAATTTGGCCGTGTAATTATATTCCCATTATATCCGGCTAGTTTATAATTTGGGATACATCACATCATTCTAGGCAAGCAACATATATAATTTGGCCGTGTACTCAAAAAAGGGAATAATATCCCCATTCTAGCCGTGTAATTATAGGGTAAACACTGCGTAGGTAAAATATCCCCATTCTAGCCGTGTAATTCAAGCACAAATGCCAGAATTTAGTACTAATTGAGAAGAATTCAAGCACAAATCTCTACAATTTCAGAAGGAGAAATTCGTTTTTACTTTAAAGAAGAAAATAAGTAGAGTATTAGTTACCTTCTCTGCCTCCACCGTCACGGCCATCATCGTCACGGCCGCCGCCATAACCCCCTCCCTCACTGCCACCATAACCCCTTCCCCCACTACCGCTGGCACAATAACTGCAACTGATGCATAGAAATTTTGCCATATAATTTTCAATCATTCGATTGATCCTTCTCACTTCTACAACCTTATCAGATCACGGGGTGATCTCATCGTATATATTACGATTCATTTCTATACTATGATCGTTTTATTTTACGATCTCTTATCCTTGTACTTTTAGTCTTTTAGACTCTATCTATTCACCACTACTATTCACCTTTATTATCAGAGTTAGGGAATTCTGTGTCTTTTATAACCTGCCGAGATTCGTCTTTGAATCTTACCGATACACTAAATTTATTTGAGTTAGTACGTATCCTAATCATTGCGGTTATTAGACTAAGGTAATCCTACCCTAGGTTCATAACCAACAGCTTTGATACCAACTGTAGTAGCCCCAGATCCCGGTCCTAATCACCAAGGATTTGGTATACTATTTCTATAATTATTGCGGAAGATATAAACATAAATTGTTTATACATTAAACTTTACACACTATCCCCAAGGTCGAGAACCTTCACATAATACCTGAATCAATATCCTATCTAACATACAATGTTATTATCATACAATACTATTACAATTTAGTTGCACATGTAAACTAAAGCTGGAACTGTCTTTGACTTTTTCTTGTATCTGACGTATTCGTATTAATTTGCAATGTTTATCATGATATAGCAAGGATGAGCAATAAGTTTGCCCAGCAAGTTTAAGTTTAATAAATTAAGGATATATTATGATTGAAAGAATTGAACAATAAGCTGACTAATATTCAACAATATAATTGTAAACTAGCATAAATAAAATTTTCATAGCTGAACGAACATTGAACATGAACAAATATACCTGGACCGAATGGTAATAAAGGTGATCAGCCTTTCATACCTGATGAACACATGCAATATTCAGAGAGTGCAAATAAATAACTCATAGACATGGCATAATCAGTAATGATTAACCACAAGCATATATCAAAAATATCAACTCGAGGTTGAGTTAGATGAAACTTACCTGTTCCATTGATTACCGTTACACAATTTAATAAGCTTTGTCTGAAGACCTAATATTAAAAATATTGATTTCCAACTTAGAATAATATTATCATAGTATAAATAACCTAAACACATTACCACATAATCCTATCCGTCTACAAAACACATATGACCTAGTATCAAGTCAAACTTTTATAGTCTGAGTTGAATCCGACATAATTCGACATCCCGACGTCCTAGTCGGATATAAAGTCCCTAAATTCAGGTACATGAAACCTGAACTCGGTGCTTCACGATACCATTTCTATGAGCAGAATAATACTAATAATAATAACAATAATATAAAAATCAAACTTAATTTACATATATCAGTGTCTAATCCCAAGTACGCAACCTTTACTATAATTCTTTATATGATAGATAATACATATCATTGCCTTAATACAGTCTAACTATTACAAAAGATATGATTAAACATATTCTTTTTACTTTTCTTTTCACTTATTCTTGACCGAATCTTCTGGTTGATCACGCTTAGCTGAAAACATTTAAATTTAAAGCAAGAATGAGCATTTGGGTGCCCTGCAAGTAATAACAATTATAAATATAATTAACTGAAAGAAAATAAATGTTTTCTTTATACATCACTTCTACAACGATTCAATAGTTGTGAAGTAAACTAAACCGATAATAATAACATAACAACTCTATATCACATCTTTGAAACTACGTATTGACTATAAAAAGGGTTAAGGTGACATACTATGAACATTATTTTCTATTTTCGAAAAGGTTAAACAGAACTTCATCCGCAAACTATCATAACTTACTGGCGCGAGGATGTACATCCCATGGGCCCTGTATTGATTAATACTACATACAAGAACGATATTATCGTACGTTCACTTTGTCCGCCTTGGGCGCATAAATTTTTTCCCATGTTCGGGATGTTCATACTTAGCCAAGGATCCGAACCAAAACAATTCGATTGGATACAAAAAGGTTTTATCATAGTCAACGATATTTCTAAATCTATGTCTAGCTAATCAAATAGCTTAGGCAGCTTTTACTTAATATATACATACTGGAGATCAATAGGTATATATTTATATATATCAACATGTGATTAAATACAATGATTATCCAAGTGGGGACACTTTTATAACCATATTTAGAAATTAACGACAGAATATATATCTGAATAATAATATAATACCATGCTGATAATCAATGATCAGATATAATATATATAACAATAGGGTTAATAATCTGGTACAATAATAATATAATTCTGAAAACTTTTTTACTTATGACCATTGCATAAAAGAAATGTAAAGGTAGGATACTTGTCTAGTCTGCTGCTTACAGTTACGCAACTTAGTTTTATTTTTTATATAGCAACCTATCAATAATAAGAGCATTTTACTGATTAGAATAACATATCGCAACACATAATACTACTTATTGCAGTCAGCATATAACCTAGTCACATTGTCACACATGTTTAACAATCATTGGGTCACAAACAAAAATTAATGATTTTTATTTCATTAATATTATTTTTCCATAATTATTTAAAAATATTAAATAATATTTTTGTAAAATTTTAAGTAAATATTAATTACCTAAAAATAGAAATAAATGATTTAAAAATCATTTAAAAGATCAATAAATGTTTTAAAAATACTTTAAAACTTCTAAAAATATTATAAAGGATAATTAAATTATCTAAAAATATAATAAAATTTAGTCCATTTATCAAAGGTATTAAGAATCAAACCCTATTAAATCTAACCCGATATTATATAAATGTTATAATTAAGTATTAGTATCAATACTAACGTGTTAGATTTATATATATGAATATCATAGGTACTTATTAACATTTGAATAGCATAACTTGACTGATCTACGCTCAGGCAAGTTCTCTATCCTTAAATCTCTTATAAAGTAAATTTCTTAAACCCTGTTTATTTATTTGACAAGATTTTTATCTTGATATACTGTTGATATAATATAATACACCTACAATTGAATTACCTTCTTATTGTAAAGTTATTGCTATAGTTCCAGTATAACTAAGAAATGAATTGTTTATTCATATGATAATGTTTATTGAGCATAAAATGTTGTGTCAAACCAAATTATTTTGGTAAGACAATCCTATACTGAAGTTGGGTATCTCGTAAGGGATCAAAATTTGGTCAATTCATATATCGACAGTAATTTTGGTGTATTTTGAGCACTAGTAGGATGAGATGCATACTCCTAGGATGTTGAATAGGTTGATCTCCTATCTCACATCTGAACAAAAAAATATCTAAGTCTTTGTGACTGATAGAAATAAAGAAAATTCCAGAAATGGTAACAACTATCAGTTGAAATTTGAATCGTTATATTTCTTAAAATCCTATATTGTTATAAATACACAACTTGCTGAGCATGTCATAGCTCACCCTTGCAAATTATTCCCATTTTAGTTTTAGATGGTAATCCTAGAAAATCTGGAGTAGATAAAGGGAAGCGTTCCTACATAGATTAGATGATATTCTTGTCTGTTTGAATACCTTGTAATAAGAACTCGTTATGAGAATCATGTAATCGAATCTTAATATTATGATATATATAACATCTTTTATTTTCGCAACCGTGTTTTCTTACATATATAGATGTAAAATTAGACTTCTTCGAATCTAGTTGATATCCTTGGGAATTATTTATCTGAGTGAGGGTGTTAATAGCATGGACTGTTCATGTTGTTATTAATACTCTGGATTTCGATATATAGTTACTATCGATACGATAGTATAAATTCGCATTGTATAGACTATACATCTAGGTGAGGGTATTGGTAATATGGACTGTTCATGTTATTACCGGTACTCTGAATTTTGGATAGATAGACTCTAGTCACAGATACAGTTCATATATTCAAGTGATGGTATCCATACACAGTAATAGTTCTTTTGAGAATTACCATCTGTTATGGTATACTATGAATCTTGAATCTATGGGAATTATATCTGATAGTCCCTCTATTTAATGTAATATTTTAATCAGATACCATGGGTGTATAAATTTAAATGCATTATATTAATTCTCTGTAAACATCATATCGAATACTATGGGAGTATAGATATGGGAGTGTTACAATTTTGGTATCAGAGCCTCAAGGGTATAGATATAAGGAAAAGAAATCTTAGTATATAGTCTTCGAGTTCGTAAAATTTTTAAAATACATATAAAATATAACATTAAAAATATTATGTTGTGTAAAATTTCTTTACCAGTATTTATGGAGTTTTCTTTTATAGATGGCCAACTCCAATGCTGAAGAAATGGTGATAGTAAACAATCCACCGTAAATTGAGTCATTTATAGCTACTGATGCAGAGGATGAAGAATTGTTTCATGATCAACAACTGTTAGATGCTGAGGAAGAGGGAGATCTAGTAGAAGGACAATTAATGAGAATTGATGAGCATGATGAAGCAATGGCATCATTAATGCAGACATCAGAAAATGATAAAAATTAAATGAAGTTTAGGGCAGATCTAACTGAAGGAATGCTACTGCATGAGAGGGGTCATAGTCATCGATTGAAAGTACAACTGCACCATGCACATAGGAGCAGGAGGGAAATTCAGTTAAGTTTTCTTAAAATATCTCTGGGGGTTCGAAATACTTTTAATGATTTGCAGCGCCGTGTAGCTCGATATCCGGTAGAGGAGAAGAAAACTGCTTATCTCATCAACCGATCTGTGGTTTGTCACATGATCCAGGATTCCTTTGATGCTATCAATGAATTCTAGAGAGTAGTATAGGTAGTTGAATGCTTTATATTAATATGAATAAAAAAGCATTCAAAGTTTATAATGTAAACTGTACTTTGTAAGATAGTAGTATGTTTAATTTTGAAGTTGTTGTAAGACTATTGGGATATATATAAGCAATATGTTTTGTTATTTAAATTCTTATGTGAATCTTTGTTGTTGTTTTATAGAATCATGCTACCAACCAGAAGACCACAAAGAGAAATGAATAATGATAATAATTCTACCCAACAGTTAGTAGATATGATGTTAGGAGTTATAAACAGACCTGTGAACCAAAACACAACTTTTAAAGACTTTAAATTAGTTAGACCACCTGAGTATAAAGGTACATCAGAACCTGTAGATGCACAGATTTGGATTTCTGAGATAGAGAAATTCTTCCTAGTAACCAATGTTAGTAATAACCAAAAGGCAACTTTTGCACCCTTTTTCTTGAAGGGTGAGGCTAATTATTGGTGGGAATCAACCAAAGGTCGGGTAGAAACTGAAATTATTCCTTGGGATAGATTTAAAGAGTTATTTTTTGAAAACTATTTTTCCCAATCCCTGAAAGACTGAATGGAAATAAAATTTTTGTACTTAAAATAAGGAGATCTTACTGTAACTCGGTATAAAGCTAAGTTTAATGAACTGTCCAGATTTGCTCCTCATCAAGTAACCACTGAACTTAGAAAGACTCGTAGGTTTCAGAAAGGTTTAAAACCTCAGATTTAGAGTAGATTGTCAGTGATTCAAATAAAAACTTTCTCTGAAATACTAGAGAAAGCCACTATAGCCAAAAGTGAGAATGAAAGTCTTGTTAAGTTTTATCAAGACAAGCGAAGTCAGAATGAAAAAGGAAAAATTAGGACAGAACCCAGTTCAGGTGGGTTTAATAACAAATGTAAATGGGATAATTCTTTTTCTAACAACCCAGGGAAAAAGATAGGAAATACTAATAACAATTTTAGTAATAATAATATTAAACCTTGTCCTAATTGTGGTAAGAAACATACAGGAGAATGTCTTCTTAACAAATGTTTAAATTAAGGACAGTCAGGACATTATTATCCACAGTGTCCTCTTCCAAGGAAAAATAAATGCTTTAATTGTGGTTCATTGGACCATTTTTCTAAAAACTGTCCCAAACCTAAGAATCAAAGGGGAAAAGGGGTTAAAATACCATAGAATAATTAATCAATAGTAGCTACAGTTGGGGTTCAGAATCGACCTACCGCGAGAACATTTAATATGTCGGTGAGGGATGTTGTTGCTTCACAGGACGTGGTGACAGGTATCATCCCTATCAACACTTTAAATGCATGTCTTATTCGATTCTGGTGCTACTTGTTCGTTTGTGTCTAGAAATTTCTCTACAAACTTGAATATGCCTTGTGAAAATTTAGACAAACCATTTTGTGTAGAAATTGCTAATAATAAAAGAATTCCGGTTAAGACCATATATAGAAACTGTAGTGTGATAATAAAAGGACATAATTTTAAGGTAGATTTGATACCAATTCAGTTGGGAGAATTTGATGTTATTCTAGGAATGGATTGGTTAGTTAATCATAATGCGATGATTGATTGTCATAAAAAACGTATTAACCTTTTGACTGCTTCGAAGTCAAAGGTAGTGTTGAACGGTAGTTGTACCTAAGCAATTTCGATGTTTGACTATAGTTCAGGCAGAAAGATTACTTAGAAAGGGTTGTTTAGAATATTTGGCCTATATAGTTGATACTCGACAGGAAGGAGTAAAACTAGATCAAATACCTATAGTTAAGGAATTTCCCGATGTATTTCCGGATGACTTACCAGGTTTGCCTCTAGATAGGGAAATTGAGTTCGTCATTGATCTTGCACCAGGAACGACCCCAGTTTCTAAGGCACCATACAGAATGGCACCTATAGAGCTGAAAGAGTTACTTGTATAATTACAGAAACTCTTAGATAAAAAGTACATACAACCTAGTATTTCACCCTGGGGAGCACCAGTTTTGTTTGTAAAGAAGAGGGATAGAACTATGAGGTTATGTATAGATTATAGGGAGCTAAATAAGTTAACTATTAAAAATAAATATCCTTTACCAAGAATTGATGATTTGTTTGACCAATTAAAAGGGGCCAAACATTTTTCAAAAATTGACCTTAGAACATGTTATCATCAATTAAAGGTAAGAAAGGAGGATGTGCCGAAAACAGCGTTTAGGACACGCTATGGACATTATGAGTTTCTTGTGATGTCCTTCGGATTGACAAATGCACCGGCAACATTTATTGATTTAATGAATCGAGTATTTAAATCATGTTTGGACAAATTTGTTGTAGTGTTTATCGATGATATCCTGGTATACTCGAAAACACGGGAAGAGCATGCTGAACACTTGAGAGTCGTTTTGGAGAAATTACAAAAGGAAAAACTTTATGCAAAGTTTTCCAAGTGTGAATTCTGGTTAAGGAGAGTTCAATTTTTTGGTCATGTAATTGACAAAGATGGAATATCTGTAGGTCCAACTAAGATCGAAACAGTTGTGAATTGGGAACAACCAACAACTCCAACAGAAGTATGAAGTTTTCTCGGTTTAGCGGGTTATTATCGACGGTTTATAAAAGATTTTTCAAAAATAGCAACCCTATTAACCAATTTAACTCGAAAGACGGTGAAATACGTCTGGACAGATAAATATGAGGAAAGCTTGCAAGAGTTGAAGAAGTGACTGAGCATGGCTCCAGTGTTATCCTTACCTGATGATACAGGGGGCCTTGTAGTATATAGTGATGCATCACATAGAGGATTAGGGTGTATGTTGATGCAACATGGGAAAGTGATAGCTTATGCATAATGACAACTCAAAGATTATGAGAAGAGGTATCCTACTCATGATTTAGATTTAGCCGCGGTAGTTTTTGCTCTAAAAATTTGGAGACATTACTTATACGGGGAGAAGTGTGAAATATATACAGACCATAGAAGTTTGAAATATATTTTTACACAAAGGGAACTAAATTTAAGGCAGAGAAGATGGTTAGAACTGATAAAGGATTTTGACTGTGAAATCTTATATCATCCCGGCAAAGCAAATGTCGTAGCTGATGCATTAAGTAGAAAGAATCAGGAAAAATTGAATATATTAACCACCAATGATAGGTTAATAAAAGAGTAAATTTAAGAATTGAGGTGGAATGTCCAACTACCTCTACCCAACAATTATATATTTTAGAGGGAGTTTCATCTCTGCTTAACAAAGTCAAAGAGATACAGGAAAAGGATGAAGAGTGTCATAAATACAAGTCTAATATAACTCACTACAAGTATAACAAATTCAGAATAGATAAGGATGGGATAATAAGATATGAGAATAGAATCTGGGTTCCATTAAACCAAGCTTTAAAAGATGAAATTTTGAACGAAACTCATAATTCTAAATTTGCCATACATCCTGGCAGTACTAAAATGTTCAAAGATTTAAGTCAACATTTTTGGTGGTCGAATATGAAAAGAGAAATAGCTGAATGGGTAAGTAAATGTCTCACGTGTCAAAGGGTTAAGGCTGAGCATCAGAAGCCAAGCGGTTTACTTCAACCCTTACCAATCCCTGAGTGGAAGTGGGAACATATAACCATGGACTTTGTAGTTGGCCTTCCACTACACAAAAAGGCCATAATGCCATTTGGGTAATAGTTGTCCGTTTAACTAAATCCGCTCACTTTTTACCTATTAAAATTACTCATAACTTGGATCACCTTGCCAAATTGTATATTAATAAAATTATCTCTAGGCAGGGAGTACCTGTTTCCATAGTATGAGATTAAGATCCATATTTTACTTTAAATTTTTGGAAAAGCCTTCAGAAAAATTTAGGAACACAATTAATACTAAGTACAGCCTATCATCCTCAAACTGATGGACAGAGTGAGACAGAGTGAGAGAACCATACAAACATTAGAGGATATGTTGAGAACATGTGTTATAGACTTCAAAGGAATTCGGGAAGATCAGTTACCTTTAGTCGAATTTGCCTACAACAATAGTTATCATGCTAGCATAGGTATGCCACCATATGAAGCCTTATACAGAAGGAAGTGTAGAACACCTATGTGTTGGGATGAAGTCGGGGAAAGACAAATGTTAGGACCTGAAATAATTCAATAAACAACTGAAACTATCAGAATCATACGTAAACGATTACAAGCATCTCAAGATCGACAAAGAAAATACGCTGATCCACATCGTCAACAACGAAATTTTAGTGTAGGAAGCCACGTATTCTTGAAAGTATCTCCTTGGAAGGGAAAGATACGTTTTGGCAAGAAAGGAAAACTAAGTCCGAGGTTCATTGGACCTTTTGAAATTTTGAGAAGAATTGGTGAAGTTGCTTATGAAATAGCACTACCTCCTGAGTTAAACCATACCCATAATGTGTTTCATGTGTCCATTTTATGACCATACAAACCTGATTATAAACACGTTATAAATTATGAACCAATCCAAATAGAAGAAGATCTTTTTTATGTAGAAGAACCTGTGAAAATCGTCGACCGTAAAGAGCAAGCTGTCCTCCGAAATAAAGTGATAGCATCAGTTAAAGTGATATGGAGAAATCAGAACGTTGAAGAAGCTACATGGGAGCTTGAAGATAAAATGCGCGAGAATTATCCTCAATTATTTACCTAAACTTGTAGTGTAATTTTGAGGACGAAATTCTTATTAGTGGGGGTGAATGTAAAAACCCAAAACCCTAATAAGACTCGTATGTGTAAAATTTCGTTATATAAATAAAATTTCTCGTAGGCACGTTATTGGGCTTGGACCTATTAATTTCAGACATTTTTACCTTGTTACAGTGTTTTTCTATATAAAACAAATTCTTATATTTTATTTGTAGAATTTGAATTCTTCATATGGCTTAGCTGGTGATTTCTTTTATACTAAGATACTGAAGTTCTGATTCATCAAAGTTAGTTATTAATCATACAATCTACTTATCTAACGAAATGTTCTTTTTGGTGAAATTAATGAAATTTCTTTAATAGTTTTATGTAGAACCTTGAACACGTGCTAAAAAATTTCATTATTTTTAGTGGATCTTATTCTTAATGCTATATGTTGATCTTGTCGTACTATTTTGTTGTATCTATTTTTCAATTGTCTCAAGACTCCATGATGGCATATATCTCCTGTTAGTTTACCTTGCATCATATACATACTTTAGAGTTGTAATGGTTCATCTGGTTGGGCTTGTCGAGTTATTGTGATCCCCAGTGACTTTTCGACATTCAAATGATTATGATAAATTGAGGTCAATTCTTATATGAAGACAAGAATTGGATATAGTTCGAGCTATGCTGGATCGTATATTATTTGAATGTCATACATGGTTGAAAAAACAATGAGTTATGAGATAATTGTTGTTATCCACTGCAAGGTTTCTTATAGCCTTTTCAATCTGCAAGAGAAAGATATACAAGTTATAAGGAGGAATTATCCATCACCAATTGTTGGTCTATAAATTTATCATAACTTGATTTGTATGTCATTCTTTTATGGCTTGCTGAGGACATGTTGATTAATCTGGATAACAATCTACCATATTCTTATTATATTTTAATTTATTAATTGTATGTACATATTTATTATTAAAAAATTAAATAATCTCGTCGCAACGCGCAGGTTTGTATCTAGTTTAGCCTAAAACATATAACAATTTCTGGTGCCAACCTAGGAGATCATTAAAAATTCACAAAGAAAGCGTATATCCAATAAACGTATTTGAAATTACAAAATACACAAGAAGAAAATATTGATACGTATCACTTACCTTGGATCAGATGTGACTAATTTCTTCTTCCATAGCGTTTAAATCCATGGGAGGATCCATCTCAGGGTAGTGGGGTCAATTGACCCCACTGAATTTTTGGGAGTTAATTTTTAATTTGATTTTTATTTTATAAAATGTTTAGTGAAAATAAAAAATTCAGACTAAAAGACTATTAAATGTCTCAAATTTTTACTAATACCAACACTCCACTCTTTTTTATTGTTTAGTAACTTACATTGAACATGATATTTTTGCCGCTATTGAAATGAGACTATCATCATGATAGTTTCAAACAATGAAATCTTGAAAAATGTTATTATAAATAATATTGTAACAATATTATTTAGTTTTGTAATTTATTTTACAGGACACGAGAAGTGTATCTTATAATAACAGTGTTTAAAAAAATTATAAAATATCATTTTATATATAATATAAGATCGAGGAAGTGTATTAAATTACATAAAATAATATCAATTTTATATGATAGCTCATACAATTATTTGCAATATCCCTCGCATTCTGTCTTTTTTTTTTAATTTTTTTATAAATTTTTATTAACGGGCCGGATCCGCACCTGTTTGAATCTGTATCCTCTTCTACTCTATAGCCTGCCAAGTTCTCTTTCGACAATTCCCGTAAACCATTTTGGTTTCCCTATCAAAAACATTATATATCCAATAATAAATCCCAAGACAGTTCCACATCCATACCCCATCAATACTGCTTTCCAAGTAAAACCATCCATGAAATCTGAATCATTTTCTTCTTGCACAACTGGAGGTATTTCACCTTTTTCACACTCGCTCAATGGAAATTCACACAATGCTAAATTCCCGTAATACGAATCGTTCAAAAAAGTTTGAAATTGTGATCCTGAAGGAATACGACCTCTGAGGTGATTGTAGGAGAGATTTAGTTTTTCAAGAAAATTTAGATTAGCCAGCTCTTGAGGAATCTCTCCTACGAGTTGGTTGGAATTAAGGTCTAGCGATTCGAGCACCGATAGATTTTTCAAAAGTGAAGGAATGCGACCAACGAGGCTGTTATGGGATAAATTTAGCTGTCGGAGGAATTTGAGATTTCCGATTATATCTGGAATCTCACCTTTTAATTTGTTGCTAGACAGATCGATAGTTGTGAGGGTAGTTAGAATTCTCTCGAGCAATTGAGAATGAAAGGTGTCTCAATTGGGTAAGATTATGGAAGAGAAACTTGAGCTGAAATTCGATATTACTATCATTGAGAATGAGATTGAGATTGCGATAGCGATAGCGATTGCGAGAGAGATCGAGTGAAACCAGTTTGGAGAGATGCGATATTTTCGAGGGGAGTGTGCCTGAAAAATTGGAGCGAGAGAGGTTGAGATGTGTAAAACTAGTTGCAAATCGGCCGAATTCACGCGGTATCATGGATCCACTGAAATCATTGTAAGCAAGGTTGAGCCTCTGGAGTTGACGAAGCTGGAAGAGGCTACTGTTGGAATGAAGGACTCCCACTAACTGGCTGCAACTGAGGTCGAGCCCGATTACGTCCCCCGTCAACGGATTACATGCAACCCCGTACCATTTGCAACAATCAGAACTCATTTTCCACTGATTTGTCTTTGGATAAGGAGAAGTATTACCATACTCACCACAACTCGAAGCAGCAGAACTATTTATGCTCAGCCTTTGCTTAAATTGAAACAAAGCAAGCATTTGTTTATCGGGACACAAATGATTATCACGAGCAGAGGAAAAGGAGATGACAAAATGATGAAGTTGTAAGAAGATGATTAGGGGGTGGATTGGAGTAAGTAGTAGTACTGATGACTGCCCCATTTTTAATTGTGTAATTAATTAACACTTATGCAGCTTATTTATAGGAGGTGGTATACATTAAGTAGTAGTACTGAGAGCATGTGAGTGTCTGTTTGGGTAAACTGAGATCCAGCTTTTAGATATTTCCCAGTTTCTTGTTAGCTAGCTGCTGGTAAGTTAAGAGCTACGTTACACAGATTTGATGGCAATTTCAGATAAAGTAACAGCAAAAACAAAATTCAAGGGTTGGTGGAAGGTTGAATTTTCAATGGGCAGGGCAATTAATGGAGAGAGGACCGGTTGTTGACCAACAATAGGATGCATGTATACCACCTCCTATAAATAAGCTGCATAAGTGTTAATTAATTACACAATTAAAAATGGGGCAGTCATCAGTACTACTACTTACTCCAATCCACCTCCTAATCATCTTCTTACAACTTCATCATTTTGTCATCTCCTTTTCCTCTGCTCGTGATAATCATTTGTGTCCCGATAAACAAATGCTTGCTTTGTTTCAATTTAAGCAAAGGCTGAGCATAAATAGTTCTGCTGCTTCGGGTTGTGGTGAGTATGGTAATACTTCTCCTTATCCAAAGACAAATCAGTGGAAAATGAGTTCTGATTGTTGCAAATGGTACGGGGTTGCATGTAATCCGTTGACGGGGGACGTAATCGGGCTCGACCTCAATTGCAGCTAGCTAGTGGGAGTCCTTCATTCCAATAGTAGCCTCTTCCAGCTTCCTCAACTCCAGAGGCTCAACCTTGCTTACAATGATTTTAGTGGATCCATGATACCGCGTGAATTCGGCCGATTTGCAACTAGTTTGACACATCTCAACCTCTCTCGCTCGAATTTTTCAGGCCCACTCCCCTCGGAAATATCGCATCTCTCCAAACTGGTTTCACTCGATCTCTCTCGCAATCGCTATCGCTATCCCTATCGCAATCTCATTCTCAATGATAGTAATACCGAATTTCAGCTCAAGTTTCTCTTCCATAACCTTACCCAATTGAGACACCTTTCTCTTGCTTATGTTCCCATAAATTCATTTTTACCCAGTAATCTTTCTTCATCTTCTTCTCTCACAATTATCGATCTTTCTTACACTCAATTGCGCGGGGAATTGCCGCATGAAATCTTCATTCTTCCGAACTTGAAAACATTAAGGTTATGTGGTAACAGTAATGTCACCGGTGTTTTACCACAATCCAACTTGAGCGCTAGTAATGGTTCTTGTATTACTAGTCTGCGGGAGTTGGATCTTTCATTCACAATGTTATCAGAAGTACCAGATGTAGTCGGCTCTCTCAAGTCTTTGAAATCATTGAATCTCGCTTTCTGTGATTTGTCAGGTTCCATTCCTAAATTCATCTCAAATCTTACGCATCTAACTGAGCTAGATCTATCTATAAACCATCTACAAGGTCAAATTCCCAATGGTTTCGCAAACCTCGTACACTTGAGATATCTCTCACTCGGAGGTAACAAGTTGACTACTGGTCCCTTTCCCTCTTGGGTTGCCAATCAGAGCCAACTTATTTTTTTGGACTTATCAGAAAGCTCGCTAATGGGGCCCCTGTCGTCCAACATCACTGGCCTTCAAAAACTAACCCGTCTCAGTTTATTTGGCAACTCGCTCAATGGGACAATACCGTCTTGGATATTTGATCTTCCGTTGTTGGAGTATTTAGATCTTGAATTTAATCAACTCAAGTGTCAACTGAGTGAGTTTCAATTCAAGTCCAACTCACTTGTAGACATTCGTTTAAATGATAATGAACTAAGTGGTTTCGTTCCACAATCAATTTTTCAACAGGGGGACCAGCGTTCTTTGTATCTTGGTTGGAACAAGTTGAGCGGCAACATAGAGATTGAAATATTTTTGAGCCTAAAAAAACTTGAGTGATTGTCACTTTCATACAATAACAACCTATCAGTGAGATTGAGCACCACTAACAACACTACCTTCCCCAACCTCAGAACCCTTGAAGTGTCTTCTCTCAAGATAAAGGAATTCCCATATTTCTTGAGAGCCATGGAGAACCTAGTCTGGCTAGACCTATCCAACAACCAAATTCATGGCCGAGTTCCTGAGTGGATTCCGTCCAAGTGGAGGGATTCATTAAGGTATCTTAATCTTAGTTCGAATTTTCATGAGAAATCAATATTCTTGTGCATATGCAATTCTAGCAGCCTTGAATTTCTTTATATGTCGAGCAACAACTTTAAGGGTGTACTTCCGCATTGTCTTGGGAATCTCAGTGATAGCCTCTCAATCTTAGATCTATCGATGAATCACTTTCACGGTACCATTCCATCAACTTTAGCAAGCTTGAACAAATTGAATTCTCTCAATTTGCAGGGCAATCGATTCGAAGGAATGGTGCCTAACTTGGGAAATTGTACGTATTTAGAGAGTATTGATCTCGAAAGCAACAAATTAAAAGATACATTTCCCCGATGGTTGGAAACTCTTTCGCAGTTGCAGTTTCTTATCTTGAGATTCAATGAATTTCATGGTCCAATTTTTATATCCAACATTTCCAAGACTAAATATCCTTTTCTCAATCTGCGTGTCATGGATCTATCAAATAATGAATTCAGTGGAAAGATCCCTAATGTGTTTGAAACTTTTCAATTCCTTGAGGATGTAGACCTGCGTAAGAATAACTTTCGTGGGACGATTCCCTCCACATTTGCAAAGGGAAACCCCTTGAGGAGTTTAATTTGCACGACAATCATTTAAGAGGAGGTGTCCCAAGTTCGTTGGCAAATTGTAGTCGGTTAGAAGTTCTTGATCTTGGGAAAAACCAGATAAATGATACATTCCCAAACTGGTTGGGAACTCTTCCGGAGCTGCATGTTCTTGTCTTGAGCTTTAATAGATTCCACGGTCCAATAAACACCACCTCCATGACTAAAAATCCTTTTCCTAAGCTGCGAATCATCAATCTTTCTTGCAATGAGTTTTCTGACCTTCTACCAGAATTATTTTTCAAAAATTTCATAGCAATGAAATATGCTGATGAAAATACAAAAAAAGCGGAATATTTGGGGAATGGGTATTATTACCAGAATTCAGTGATATTGGTGATGAAAGGAGTGATCATTGAGCTCGAGAGAATTCTAACTACCCTCACAACTATCGATCTGTCTAGAAACAAATTCAAAGGTGAGATTCCAGATATAATCGAAAATCTCAAATTCCTCCGACAGCTAAATTTATCCCATAACAGACTCGTTGGTCGCATTCCTTCACTTTTGGAAAATCTATCTGTGCTCGAATCGCTAGACCTTAATTCCAACCAACTCGTAGGAGAGATTCCTCAAGAGTTGGCTAATCTAAATTTTCTTGAAAAACTAAATCTCTCCTACAATCATCTCAGAGGTCGTATTTCTTCAAGATCACAATTTCAAACTTTTTTGAACGATTCGTATTACGGGAATTTAGAATTGTGTGAATTTTCATTGAGCGAGTGTGAAAAAGGTGAAATACCTCCAGTTGTGCAAGAAGAAAATGATTCAGATTTCATGGATGGTTTTACTTGGAAAGCAGTATTGATGGGGTATGGATGTGGAACTGTCTTGGGATTTATTATTGGATATATAATGTTTTTGGTAGGGAAAACAAAATGGTTTACGGGAATTGTCGAAAGAGAACTTGGCAGGCTACAGAGTAGAAGAGGATACAGATTCAAACAGGTGCGGATCCGGCCCGTTAATAAAAATTTATAAAAAAAATAAAAAAAAAGACAAAATGCGAGGGATATTGCAAATAATTGTATGAGATATCATATAAAATTGATATTATTTTATGTAATTTAATACACTTCCTCGATCTTATATTATATATAAAATGATATTTTATAATTTTTTAAAACACTGTTATTATAAGAGACACTTCTCGTGTCCTCTAAAATAAATTACAAAACTAAATAATATTGTTACAATATTATTTATAATAACATTTTTCAAGATTTCATTGTTTGAAACTATCGTGATGATAGTCTCATTTCAATAGCGGCAAAAATATCATGTTCAATGTAAGTTACTAAACAATATAAAAGAGTAGAGTGTTGGTATTAGTAAAAATTTGAGACATTTAATAGTCTTTTAGTCTGAATTTTTTATTTTCACTAAACATTTATAAAATAAAAATCAAATTAAAAATTAACTCCCAAAAATTCAGTGGGGTCAATTGACCCCACTTCCCTGAGATGGATCCGCCCATGGATTCAAACGCTATGGAAGAAGAAATTAGTCACATCTGATCCAAGGTAAGTGATACATATCAATATTTTCTTCTTGTGTATTTTGTAATTTCAAATACGTTTATTGGATATACGCTTTCTTTGTGAATTTTTAATGATCTCCTAGGTTGGCACCAGAAATTGTTATATGTTTTAGGCTAAACTAGATACATGAATTAAAAAATACAAGTGAAACTAAATTTCTTTCAAAGACAACGAGACTGAACTTGCACTCAGAGGCCTAGCCTTCGCAGATAATATTGACTTTGAAGCATAGTAGATGTAGGTAACTTGGAAACTTCGTTAATAGAACAAGTCAAACCTCTGCTAGTTTGTCAAAATCAAAATAACGGTTTTTAGAACCACGACTGCCTGCAAGCTTAGATGGTTGCGATTCCACTGGGACCCCCTACAACAAACAAAAGTAAAATACCCAATGAGAAACCAGCAAAAATACAAAAAGAGCAATCTCTCAACAAAAATGCATACCATTATAACACACCTTCTCTCTAACATATCGTGGTAGAGCAATTGATAGCAGTACAGATATATACTCAATAATCTCAGTACAAATGTTTTGTTTATTTAATTGTATACAACATCCACTACATAATCTCTGTATATAGTTTCCCAAGCATTCCCATAACAACCCAGACATACCTGATAAACAAGAGGGGACTTTCGAAACTCTTGATCAAAAATACACTCCTGCAGAACAGTACGCAACTTCATATGCCCCCACTTTTTCAAATTAGGACCTGAATGATATCCAGGGACAAATGCAATTAACCTGACCTGGAATGATGGAAGAATTGAACTTTTAGAAATAAATTACTAGAATACAGTATTTAGAATATGAAAACATATATGTATTTCAATATATATTTGCCAAGGGTAAATGCTGCTCACGTAAATGTTGCTCACGTAACCTTAAGAAGTAAGATCATAATATTTAGAAACAAATGTTTAGGTACTTGATCGAATTTGAGGTTTGAGGAAATAACATATTTATAGACTAACGATTCAATTGAAAAAGATGAGCACAACCTTAGTTGTCCAAGAATAAGTTTCTGTCCCGAGAGAAGCAGTTGACTGCTGTATTAGGTATAATGCAGTAAAATGCCTAATCATCTTTTTATGAGGCATCGCGCGACTGAAACAATAAAAGGCTAATTGTCAGTATATCATTTACAAGTTAATAATCTTAGAGCTGCTTACTTTATGTATTAGGTGACACAGAGAAGGCTTAGCAATTATGACTTGTAACACTACAATCCGACTCGCAGAAGAAATAGAAATTGAAAAATAAGACACCAAATATTATCATCTTATAAAGGGAATCAAGCACTTATTCAAGTGAACTAGAAAAAACTGCATCAAATATAAATCTGACATCAAGTTAAAATCCCTTCCCATCCTTTCCGGTCCTTTCCCTACTCATACTTTCCCTTCCCTCCCCATCCCTTCAAACTCAGAAAGACAGTATAAAGGACTTCATTTTAAAGTCCTATAGACCCACTAGCAGTCCGGAGAAGACTTTGGTCTTTATTTTCTTCAGACTGAAATCACAATTTCTCTTAGTTTCATTAAAGCATAAGCTGAGCTAGACCATCTCAAGGTTAATTAGCTTCTAGAAGTTAATTCCATGTTTGATGGACAGTACTAGAAGGTGAGGAAAAATAGAAAACCTGTCGCATAGATAACTTTAAACAGTGGTCCATTACTACCAAACTCCGATACAGAAACACTAATGGAACTAATATTATAGGAAGATCAGACAAAGACCTTCAGACTTCAGTATTATCAGATTAAATGTAGAAGTTTATCCGTTTCTTCTGTCATTATTGTACTGACGTGCTTAAAGTCTGGCACACAACTTACTAGTTTGTATAGAAATTAAAAATATATATGTAATGGGAAAAAATGGATATATTAACAGTAATTATTCATTAAAGTTCTTTCAGATATGAGACTACCAACGACCAGTGTGGCCTGCTTTCCATTTTGCCCAATACTTCTTCAAAAATTCTTTCTCCACGTTCTTTTGTGGGCTTGGAATGGCATTTCCAGCTGCATAACCTGGACAAAGAAAGAAAAACAGTGCACAGCAACCCTCAATCAGTTAATGCAGGTAGGAATTTAGGATACAAGTTAATGAAGTACGTTGGAAAAATCAAACACGATATGCATACTCATATGGTAACAAGTATGAGGAATTTAAAATTAATGGTAAATAACAACAGAACATAACTTTAGAATTCTCTCTCATCTATTGAAAACAACCCACTAACTGTTCAATTAAATAATAAGTTCAACAAAAATACATATATTTGGATATCATTAATTCTAGTAGTCTATTGAAAACATAACAGATGGGATCACTAGAATAATCTACCTCTAAAGAACATCTAACATCTTCAACAGAGGGCCATACAATTAGTGGCTCCCCCAGACCTAGAGGCATTTTATCTTCTGAGACTCCTGAAGACATTGAAAATGCAAGCTCCGCCATCCACTTCTCATCCAAAGAACCTAGCGATGAAAACTGTAAAAAGGAGGAAATATGTAAAAGACACGGGAAGAATTGTTCAGATACCCATCGAAGCATAGAGAAATAAAACATCGTATATAAGAGAGAGATCAATACAGAAGCATATACTGTACTTAATAATTATTTTAAACGTGCATTGACATAGCCTAACTTACATAAGATTTTTGTGGGCAGCTAATATAACCTAGTCTGATTTCACAGGTTTAGTACCATTCGGGAATAGAAAGGATATCAAGTCTAATAGAGGTAGAGGGTGCCTTATTCTTATATAACAATGTAATGAGTATGATACAATTAAACAAGTTTACAGACAGAACCTATATCCAAGAACCTGTAAGAAAGGGGAGGTCTAGGAAGAAAATCCACAAAACTGAATCAGAAAGGTAGAAGTAGATACACAGGCCAAATAGAAGTAACAGAATAAGGTGCAAGATTAATCAGTAGTCTAGTTTCACATATCTTACTGTATGTAGAATTTTCAAGCCACTTTACTTTAGCCAAACTACCTTATTGAGAGAGTTTGCAGTATTCACAAAATGGTCCAACTATCATATGTCTATTAAACCGAATGAAAAAGCTCACAAACTGCCTTTCAAGTAGAATACAAAGCATTAGCAGAATCTATTACTAAAATCATAATTTCCAAAGAATATTTAAAAAAAAGAATAACAAAGAGGTTTGTTGGTGGTGGGGATAGAGATTACCAACGAAATTATAACCTTTCTGAACAAATTCCAGAGCTTAATTATATCTCCCGAGTTCAGTTCAATCAAATTAAATAAATAAATACATTTATATCAAACCTGAGGAAAATTGGAGATGGGTCTGGAAGCTTGATTTATATCAAAATCCCAGCTTCATTTAACGGAATACACAATATAAAAGACTTGAACATAAACATACTAAAGAAACTGTTTTATGCCAGCATGCTCAAACAAAAGCTAAACATAACATACACCCCACCCCAGTAAAGAACAAAGTAGTTTAAAAAATGATAAAAATCATTCTTTTATACACGAATTGAATCAGTAAAGATACCAATATTTTAAAAATAGAAACTTAAACAAATTATACAAAACTCAATATCTATTGAAAGAACAAATCAACCAACAAGTTCAGCAAAAAAAGGGTAAAACTTGAATTCAACGACCCTAGCTTATCCAAATAATTACATAAAACACAGTCCAATAGCATCAAATTAACATTCAAATCAATAAAATCGACCAACAAAAATTATATATACAGAAGTAACATTAGAAAAAAAATAAGAACAGGCAAGTAAAATTGAGTAAAAGACAAAATAAAATTTAAAATATTGGGTAAAAACCAGTGTAAGAAATCCCTAGATCCTGGGAAAGTGAGAGAAAGATTCGACCTTGATAGAGAAGGAGGCACCATGAGGACGAAGACCTGGAAGATCAGAAGCACCGAAAGCGGATGAAGAATCGAATCGAGAGCCAATGATTCTAACACCTCGGTTAAGCACCGAAAGCGGATGAAGAAGACCAAAGGACGTAGACGTCGATGACTTGTGATGGTCAAATTTTGGCAGCTTTGCAGCAGAGATCGATAACTAGGATTTGGTTTTCTGAGCGACAGAGATTAGCAGAGAAATATCCAATTCCATGCAGAAGTCTGCCAAAATCTACATTTAGAAACTTTCCAAAAATCCAAGATTTCCTAATTTTCCCGCTCAAATTTGCTGGGGCGAATTTTCATTTCCTGTTGCGACGTCCTTTGGTAAAACGAGCATAACTTTTGATCTAGGAGGAGTTACGAGGCCTGATACCTATCAAAACGAAGATATCGACGAGATCTACAACTTTCATTCTTTGAGAATCGATAGAATCGCTCTGCATCAAGGTCTAAATCGGGCTCCTAGTGACTGCTGTGTAAATTGCAACTTCCAAACTTTGAGGTTCAACGTCCGTTTAGTAAAAATATCATAACTTTTTCATATGAACTCCGATTGGGACGATTCAAGATGTTCCGGAAAGCTAAGGAAGAGATCTACAATAAAAGCTAAGTCCCAAGCCAAGAACATGCATCCAACGTAATGCTAAAAATCATGCAATTTTCGCTTTTTCCTCATTTCAGCTCCAATTCTTCCTGAAATCTTTAAACAACTTAATAAGCTCATATACACATGAAACACGCAATAAAACTAAATATAATGGAATCAAAATAAATGAATAATATGCACTCATCAAGTATTAACAAGACTAAAAGTCGAACAAAATTGGAAGAACTTAGCTGTTATGTGAAAGAAGCCGAGGCGTAGCAAAGCTACTGTCCTAAAAAGTGATTCCGCACTTACTGGTTATAAACCTTGGTACAGTTGAGCTCCAATGGCGTTCACCCTCCAGGATTCAACGGCAATTCTTCGATTGTGTGTACTCACAGAAGAAGACTATGGACCTGTCTTTGTGGATTGCCCAGAGAAAAGAGCCACACTAAGGTTTTCTGACCAAAAGTACCAAAAGCTTAGCTTAGCCCAATTTCTTAGCCGTCCTCATGTGCGCGAGCCCATCCCTATTTCCTCAACTATGTTACTAAGCCTATAACAAGTACTAATATGCACCATGAGAGTTCCTAGAATAGCCAATGTGGGATTTTACAAAAACCATAAGATTTTGGAGCATAACCAACAGAGGTTGGGTTCACTATGCAGTTCATCGACCAGAGCCCCACATTATGCTCTTCAGGCGGCCTCTCAACTTTCAGCAGCAGTAGGAGGCTCAACAAGTCGTGATGGCTAAGTGAACTATTCAGATTTATCAGCAACACTTGGTTATAATTTCATTTCATTTCATATAGAAATGAAATTTTACTATATGAAACTTTTGTTTATTAATTTTCGTAAACTTTGGATAGTTGGAAATGTTTGGTAATCTCTGTTTAATACTCTGAACTGTGGAGAATGTATTCCTACAATCATTTGTTAGTTTGACTTTATCTCGATAATGAAACTGAACTATTTGAAATCCTACAGTCTTTTAGTTTTTTTGCTTGTTCAATTTCTCTCGTTTGCATTCTGAATAACATATTTGGTAATTGGAATGAACAATTGATTGCATCATTGCATTTAGTCTAATTTGGTGTCTTATTCTATAAAATTATGTATAAGAAAGTTGTCATGAAGTTTAGTTAATCAGGAACTGATTCTGCTTTTAATAAAAGCCTCATAACTTGGTTATTTTGGGCATTTGATGGGCGAAGGTAAGTGATTATATACCTTGCTACCCAATAATACAAATGTAAATGATTTGTTAGGAATTGTTAGCAGGGCTCTACATTGACAATGTAATGTTCAGTAAGTTTTACAGAATGGTGTTTGACTTTGTTCATAAATTTTATAATTCTTAGTACATTAATCAGTAGTAATGTTGTATAAAATCGTAAACTTAACCAAAAGTGCTTCAACTATCATATTCATGTATATACTAAAAACAAAAGTTTCTTTTTTCTATGGGGATATTATTGAATATTTTCATCCTGTAAATATAAAATGGTTAAATTTATCATGAACAAACATTAAGAGTGAAAGCCTTATTGGCATTAACATTAACCTCATGTCATGAACACAATTTTTTGATCTGTTATTGATACAGAGTAGTTCTGAATTGAATATCAGATATGCTATTTTTTATATATAAATAGAAGAACTCTTCAAAGCAACAGTCATTCCTACGCCTGTATCATGGTTCCTCCTTTTCATGATCCCGAGTTGTATTGCATGTGTCAAGCTTCATATTATTGCTGACCAAACCTTGAGTGTCAAACCCCGTTTGTTTCCTCTGATCTGTAAATGATGGTCGTCTAGCCAGAGTAGGAGGTGTTTTTAATATTGGTTTTGCAGGAAGTCCGTATTCAGTGTTATATCTTGTAGGAACAGATGACGGTATTCCTCCATGTCTAGGTTTAGTATTTGGAGAGGAGTCAACAGCAGGTAACTGCATATAATAAGCCTTATTAATATCAATAATGGCTTCAATACAGTTATAAAGCAAAATATAGGGCTTTAAACATTCGTACCTGATGCTTCAAAGGATTTAGTCATTCGATCCGTTTAGCTAAATCTGGACTGATTTTTGACGGTGCATATGGTGGTGTATCTACAATAGCCTTCGAACCAAGAGTAGATGCACACTGGGGAACTTTAGATGATGCTTCTAAGATAGTTCTCTGGTTACATACAGCCCATAAGTGGAAGGATGCACTTTAAAGGATCAAATTCATGGACAATGCTCTTAAGAACTAAATAAAGAGTTACAGGAAGGCATACCCCATAATGTCAGATCATCTGAGCTTGTATTCACCATGTTTGAGATCAAACAAATTGAATGGGAATAACTCTTCAAGGAAGCACGCAAGCAAATTTAAACCTTTAAACCAACCAAAAAACATACAGATAATAAAAGCAGTTATTCGGTTACTAAATATGTATATTACTGAACCAATTTTATCCAAAATCGAAGACAGCTACCACATAACATAAAACAACTCCAAAAGAAAAGCTACAGAAAAGCTGGCAGAAAGTTGGAAACAATTTAAATGAATGCATATTATTGACATGGCAGCAATCATAAAATAAAGAGAACATAACATACCCATGAAAAATTCAAACCAATAGCTATTTTCAATAGCATCCTTGAACTGTTTGACCTTTGATTCATCAAGTTCAAGTTTGCAGATGTCTTTCTCTTAATTTTCAATGTCATTCTCTTAATTTCAGCATAAATTCATAATCCAAAATATGTTACATTGTGCGCACATACATAATAACTAATAAGCACACTATTTCGTTACACCATCATTGCACAATATTTTACAGATTTCTCTTATTACAGTGCCTCACATAATTTATGAAAGACCTGGTTAGAAATTTGTTCACCAAATCTAAATAATTTTGGAGTTTCTAAGGTTTCTCCCAAAAACATATATCACAATACGTTTTCTCAAATTTCATTCCTTCAAGTTTCTGGAACTTTACCATTTTCAATAGGAACCAAACTATCATAGTAATCCACTAAGACTTGCCAACCACCAGGACACATAAATCCATCCGGATGGTTCTCCCTGCTCTTTGCAAGTGTGCACATCTGTAAAATGCAAGCTCTATTTCAAAAGCTAGCATATATCAATAAAGACAGGTACAGAGAACATAGAGTAATGCTAGGGGTCTCAAATTTTTAGTCTAAAATGACATGGCATTGAATACTTTAGTAATAATTTATGACATAGCCAATCACATGAGATCTAACCAACCAATGTTATGGTGACCACATCATTTGACACACTTTTTAAGACCAAAAATTCGAGACCCCTAGCACCACCCAAAAACATATAACAAAAGATTAATGCACATTTTCATTTTTCATCTATAGGTGTTTCATGCAACTTTCTAATCAAATCCCATAAATCTTAATATGAAAAAGTTTGGTAGCACTTTAGGAAGAGAGGATACCTTGGTACCCGAGATGAAGAGAAAATCTTGTGCTCTGGATGGATCAAAGAATACCATTTTACTCTGAGTTTTGTCATATGATGCCACCTGCAGTTGTTGTCAACTAATAAATACACGGTATTTCATCCAAAACCTAATAGAAGTCATAGAGCTAATCAGCAAGGGTGGTTTGCATACCTTGAAAGGGAGGATGTTTAGACGCTCCAGCCCAGGAGCCATGCTCAAAACCTTCTTCCCATGGTCAGCATCATATAACTGTATTTTCTCCACTGGATGTCTCATGCCAGCAGGGTATTGACCCACAATGTAGAAGTTGACACCTGCATTAATTCGAGCCTTTGCATGCCATTGCACCTCAGTTGGACCAACATAGTGCATGGGAGAAGGGAATGTGGAAACCACAGTGGTCTCCGGATCAAGGACGCCATCTTCAAGCATCTGAGCAAACAGTCACAAACTGAATTAGTATATTGTTTGCTTCAAATTAAGCAACTGATATCCAGTGAACAGTGGTTATCAGATAAGCAAGGACCACATATAACAGGCAAAACTACAATACGATAAACAGTTGGAACCTTTTTAGCCATAACCGTAGAAAACAAAATCACAGTAGAGGCACAATTATGGTACTGTTTATTAAGTTGAAAGTATACATCGGAAAGAGGGACAACCTTTTATAGGATTCAGCTATTACATAATGGAATAGCCTCAAATTAAGCATATATTAGTATTCCGTAAGGCACAAAATTATATGCATACAATTGTAAAGGAGTATAATTTTAATAATGCTGTCTAAAATATGATCGAAATCTAAACTTAAAAAAGCTAAGATAGAAATAATGTATGGAGCTTCCATGTTGAACTTTTTCTTCTAAATATATGGTTTCGCTTGACAAAAATAAACACGATCCAAAACAGACAATAAAGATGATATAAATATAGTTGGAAGTTCAAAAAATAGATGACAGAGGAAATGCTCACTAGAATAAATTGTGCTGGTTCTTGTACTTTTCTCAAAATGTATACACCATCATTCCGAAAGTATCAAGCTTCTATATAGTTGATGGTGAAAGAAACCTGAACGTTAGAAGGGTTATCAAAAATTTCCTTCGGTGAGGGGAATGAGGGACCCTTATCAAGCTTGCAAAAGTGACTTATGAATCCTGCAAAAGTGATCTAATATTAAGGCCAAATAGATGAAAAGTATCTAATTTTAGAAGTAATATGAGAAAACTGATCAGAAAAAACATATGAAAAAACAACAATAATTTTTGTGAATATCACCTGTTTATTGCACCAAAGTTTTCCAACATACCTGATACATTTCTGTCACAAACATCCTTTATTGCCTCTATCTAAATACGTATTGTACCTAGTCGTCATCTAAATAGTACAGTTGACTGTTTGTAGCATGAGATGTTGTGTATTGAGTTGGTATTTATGCTCATAGTAATTTTTGTAAGATATATTTAATTTACAAAGGATAATATCAAAATAGTTGATATAAATCTAAATTTTGTTTAGATTTATCATAATTAAATTAAAAAGGATAATATCATAATTAAAATAAAAAGGATAACACTGTTTAGATTTATCACAAGTCTAGCTCAACATGACTAACTGATTTTTTCAGTTAGTTATATATAGCAGTAACAAACCAAGATAAACATAAACACTGTTTAGATTTATAATAATTAAATTATATATGATAATAATTAAATTACAAAGGATAATATTATAATAGTTGATATAAATCTAAACACTGTTTAGACTTATCTTACAAAGGATAATATTATAGCAGTTGATCTACAGTAGACAAAATTATGAAATACAAAATTAATGAACCAAATTAAACATAATTAAACAGTAACGAACATAATTAAACAGCAGATCTACAGCAGTAATGAACATAATTAAATAGTTGAGGGAAAACTATATTTCTAACAGCAGCCACAACCAACAAATTTGTACACCAAAAACGAAATTAATGAAAATCATGACTTTGATTTTCGCCGGTAGGGTTTTTAGATACCCGGAAGTCATGGCAAGCGATGCGATCTCGGATTTTCGCCGTAGCATGAATTGCGCCGATTGAAGTTTATGAGCCGGTGGTAGGTAGATATTAAGGAGTATTAATTATGGTAGACTGGTGTTGAAAGTTTGGAAGGACAAATGTCAAGATGTGCAGTAGTACAGATGTCAATATATTGTGTCAAAAATTATGATTTAGTATAGATAACTAGATACAAACCCGCGCATTGCGGCGAGGTTATTCAAAAGTTTAATAATAAATGTGTGCGTATAATTAATAAATTAAAATATAATAAAAAAATAGTATATTATTGTGCGATGATCAAATTTTACACAAAAAAATAAATGAATATACATTATAAGGGGTAGTGGTGAGAGTTTACCGATTTGTGCATTACACTCTAAGTATGTGACTATTGCTTTTAAGCTAGTGGCAAATTAAGTGACATCAACTTGTGGACAAATCATTTTTTCTACTCTTCCCTTTTTCTATTTTTTTTCCAGTTTTTCTTGACCAAAGTGTAGCCAATTGATTTATTTTCCCTGTCATTTACTACTTTTGTATTTTGTTTACTGCAAAGAAAGGGTTGCCTCAACTTAACTTTTTACAATCCATAACAAAAAGAGAAGAAAATGGTATGCAAAGGTTTGAAAAATCCCTTAAAAATACAATTTTTTGTATGTATTTCAGAAAAAAAATTTAAAAAACGAATAGGTTTGAAACAGGTTTTAATTTTATCTCCTCTCACTTTGAACAGGTTTGAAAACAAAATCAAAGATGGTGGTTTATTCATGTCTCTGTTGAAGACCAATATACATCACTTAACACCGTGTCAAATTGTAGTTATCTCAGCATAATTCCCTCAGGTACATGAGCTTTAAAGCAAACCTATTGGGAAGAAGGCTCACCAAACCTTCCAAAATCTACCAAAGCACCATTCAGAATGACACTCGACTCAAAAGTTATAAATATATAAATAACTTAATTACCGACATGAACTTAAAAGATTACCAAGAGAGATCAAACAAAATATATCATTGATGCAGAGAGAAGGAAAAAAATTTGATATAATGATTCACATATTTCAAATCCTGGTGCTAGTAGGTAGCAGCATTCTATAATCAGTTAATAAAAGGGAAAACACATATTTTTATTCTGTGAAGTAAACAATCATGCTTACTACAAAAGTTTTACTGCAAAATGTGTGAGGGAAGCTTGAATCAAGCTAAAACCTACACTCTCATGACCCTCTCATCATTCATTATGGCTTGAGAGATAATGCTACTGTGAAGGACATTATTGTTAACAATGATTGGTCTTTACCTGCTTCTAGACACTTTGTTATTGCTCATTTTATAAATCATTTTGACTACTTGAGGCCTTTTAATACTCAAGCTCCTGACAGACTCTTGTCGGACACCACTCATTATCTTGTTCTTAAGGTTTCTTATATTTGGAACTCTATTAGACAAAGGTAGACCAAAGTGATATGGCACAAACTCCATGTTCCACGTTTCTCATTCATAGCATCGCTGACTTTCCATAAAAAAATTCACACAGCAGATAACAGATGCTCTAGTCAAATTTGGGATTCATGTTAATACGCAATGTGTCTTCTGTTGCCAAGAGTTTGAGTCCTTGGATCATTTATTCTTCCAATGCCCTTATGACTATACAGTTCTTAATCAAATATTTTTCTTATGGTGGTTGGTTCAATCCCCCCACTCTCATGGAACTCATTTCAAAGATAATTCAAGCCGAAACTGGTATAAAGATTACAAAACTTATCATGAGCTTGTCTTAATGACTGCGTTTACAAGGTATGGCGGGAAAGAAATACAAGATTTCATGACCATGTCAACATTCCTCATGAGGTCCTTGCCAAAGAAATACTGCAGTTGGTTAAATGCAGACTCTACTTCTAATTTGTTCCACAAATTTGCTTCACAACACTCTTTTCTCCACATTTGGAAAATGTAAATGTCCTCATTATATTATAGCATGACCATCATTGTGGTATGCCTCCATGATGTTTAAGCTATAATGATTCTGGGTATGCCCCTTTGCACCTGTAATTATTTACATTCTATGCATTTAAATTTAGTATAAAAAAAAGACAATCAGAAATCACGAGGGAAAAAAATAATATATGACACCATCAATGACAGCTTTACCAATTTGCATTTGATGAGGTGGAGCTTTCAGCTTCTCAACTGTTGAACTGATAGCTGTAGCACTGATTCCAATATCTAGTCCAATAACAGAAAACGCAGCAACCGCCGCACTATAATAGTTATGTGCTGCTCCAATTCTGTTCATTGCGTCTAGTTTTAGTTGCGAAACACGTCCAGCTACAGGCATTTTAAAGTTGGCAACCTTCGTGTTTACATCAACCTTTTTGAAACAGAGCAGAATACATATATCAACATTTGAACTCAATAAAACAGATCCAAATGACAGAATTAAACATTGGAGTAAATTGCATCTGAGCATCAAACCAGAACGCTGGTTATTAAGCACTTAATGTAGTAAGAAACTGGAGCAGACACAATTTATATATTTTTTAAATAAGTAACCGGAAAAGATACAGTTAACTTTTAGGAGCACAACCTACACAATCTATGACCAATTTAGGAAATTTTTAAAAGTAAAGAATATCATGAATAAATATCTTACAAAAAAAAATTCCTATATTTTTCCGTGGGAAACTTCTAAAGGTGTACGATATATAGTAAATCTCTGGGGGCTCCCCATAAATCAAGGGTGTTGGGAATGGTGGAATGGGTAATAAACTAAGCTTATGTAATTATTTTCACATAGTAGCTACCTCATATTCAGACCCCTAACCTCATATATGTTTACAAAGAATATAATCAAGTTTATGTATACATTCTTGCAACAGTGACTTCTGAATACTGCAAAAGTGATCTAATATTAATGGAAAATAGATGAAAAAGTATCTAATTTTGTAAACGTATTAACAGTGCATTCATTATTCTCAGGATGAGCAAAAAACAATATTAGCCTAAATGTTCATCACATGATAAAAAGTATAGCAGAAAACTGGCCTACGGACTTCAGTAATGAATTAATAGTCGCAAAGGTACCAATTAAACAGTTGTTAGATCTATAGCACAAGGAATGCTGGCAATTGCCTAGACCATATGAAATTATTAGTTGCTAGTGGTTATTGAAAGGGTGGATTCAGGAATATCCTTGATAAAACTGATGGAGCTACACTAATTAATATAGAAATTCACTGGACTGGAGCAGTGGTAATGGTGATACAAAGTTTGAACCTAAATTTATACTTCAACCACATGGCATGTCCAGTGAGGCATTCGAAGCTCTGGTTACCTCAAAGTCCATAAATTTGAAGCTACACAAAAGTGTTGCTCCAACTTCAACGACCATCTATCATATACTTCCCCCTCTTGCTCTTTATTTTTTTAAGATAAAAGAAAAAGATTTCATTACAAGAAGTAGATACAAGGAAAACAAAGTCCTAACAGAGGACAACCCTACAATTTTTTTTTTGCAACTCTGAAATAGAAATATTCTAGAAGCCCAAAAAGAACAAAGAAAAATAATCCCTTCATACAGAAGGTGGAAATGCAAGCTACAAAGTATAGATGTCAAGGTTCTGGTGTATTGATTAGTGTTTTACAAAAAGAACAACATTTAAAGACATTGCATATTAGATCATGCATACCATTAAAAAAGATTATGGGTAGGGAAAAGTGGTAACACTTACAGGAATTCGAACTACTTCCTCTCTCTTCCATCCTAAAGGATTGTAGACAATTACAACCTAAAAAGAGAATGGACGATAAAGATTATTTTGATTTCAATTTCAGATGCAAAATTCAAGGAACTACATAACAAACAGATAGGTGACTTTTATCCATTAGTCAAAACAATTTCTGATGGAGGACAATAACTTATATTGAGAAGATGACACTTGCAAGAGAAAATCCGCAAATCAAACTACAACACAATTTTCTTCTATAATAGAAAAAGTTAGAATTAACAGAAGGCACGAGTATTAGAAGAATAATTTTATTGGATTCTTCCCAGCAACTTCAGAATACCAAGATTTCCATGCTTCCATATAATGACCAAATAGGCCTTTCAAAGCTGAAACATCACAAGAAAACCAGTTTAATATTACTATAATTTGCTGGGACTCAGGACACAGGTATTAATGCACAAGTCACAACTGTGACTCCATGTGAATGACATATAAATAAACTCCTTTGCCAAGACCAACAATATGCAAAAGTATTCAGTTTTATACATATATTTAGTACTGTTAAACAAAAATATTGCGCTACCAATTTTCTATTAATATAATTTGCTGGGACTCAGGACACAGGAATTAATGCACAAGTTACAAGTGTGAGTCCATGTGAATGACATATAAATAAAAGCCTTTGCTAAAACCTACAGTATACAAAACTATTCAGTTTTATACAAATACTTGACAATGTTAAACAAAAATATTGTGCTACTAAAATCTTATGGCTATGAAATGAAAGTGTACCGTGAACAATCAAGCAAGTGATTGTTGTGAATGTCACAACACAGATATCATCTGAAAGCTTTATAAAAGATAATAGCTATCTAAAACTTTATGAAATAAATTCATTTGTGACTAAATCTTTGAGAAAAACAAATTATGAAATTTTTTTTGGGGGGGGGGGAAACTTTACCAATTACATATTAGTATAAGACAACTAAAACATATGAAAGACATCATACCTTTTTGGAAATATCACCTACTTATTGCAACAAAGTTTTCCAACATACCTGATGTCAGATAACTTTTAGTTACATTTCTGTCATAAACAACCTTTATTGCCTTTGTCATAGCAAGACTAAATACGTATACTTACTTTGAAATTACATCAATAGCTTGTACATGAAAAACATTTTCCTCCAGTGAAACCGTAATTTTTGTACTAATTTATCCAAATGTCGTAAGACCCATATGAGCTACTATGACAGCAGCCCCAGCTTTTGCCATTGAATCAGATTCATCTTCATTGAAAGCGTAATGGGTCGTCAATAAACACATTTTATGAGCTTTCAATACTTACTTTTATCCCATTCTCATTTCTTCCAGATTTTGTCTAAAATTACCATCAAAGAGCCCAATAGTTGGAAAATTTTGTACTCCAAAGAACCCAATGGACTCTAACTGCTGTATGAAGTAATCAATTATACGGAAAGGATTAGTTCCACATATTCCAGTAAGAACTGGTACTTCTTTCACCACATGTACAAGAAATTGAACAGTAACATGTTCAAGCAGGTCTTGATTATTTAATTTATAATATGAATAGTTCAATAGCATGCCTGCACATAATAAGTCCCAGTTTGGCTCATACTAAATAAGGACGCCCACAAGGGTAATACTGCGCATTGAGCCTAGTATTATAAGTTATTTGCACAAAGTGGCTGCCTCACATAGCATCTACTTGCCATTCTAGCCAACTACATAATCACACAAACAAAATATAACCACCTTACTGATTAAAATAACCAAGCGATTTAGGATTGTATGATCTTATAGTTAAATACAGCTTATCACAGATTTCTGACAAGTCCTCCAATTTCAGTTAAACACATCAAATTACATCAATGTTATTTTAAAAAAAAAGTATACTTACTTTGAAATTACATCATGAGTAGAGAAGGCAATCGCGGAGACCAACTTAGGAACCTTCCAAAGCGCGCAGTTGAAAGAGAATTCATATAAGAATTTATACATAAAGATTTCTTTGTAAATGATTTTCCACATAATAATAGAACACATGGCGACTGGGATTCCATAGATAATCAAAACGGGGAAAAATTGAAATGTTCAAACCACATACATGTCACACAGAACATTTATAAGGAAATTCCACGAGTTAATCCAAAATTTAATCCATATGGATGATTTTAATCATATACGAATGTATACATTAAGATTTCTCTGCAAATGATTTTCCAAATAATAACAGAACACATGGCGACTGGGATTACATAGATAAACAAAAACAAACATTATTATCCATAAATGTATCTGTTGAGATAAAAAGCTACATTTAATCAAAAGCACATACATGTATATAAGCAGTCAAGACTGAAACTATATCTCATTATTGCATATCAGATAATCAAAAGGGGGGAAAATTGAAATGTTCAAACCACATACATGTCACACAGAACATTTATAAAGAAATTTCATGAGATAATGAATGAAATTAATGAGATAATTAATGAAATTAATTAAAATAAAAAGGATAATATTATAATGGTTGATATTAATATAAACACTGTTTAGATTTATCAAAATTAAATTTAAAAGGTTATAAACACTATTTAGATTTATCATAATTAAATTTAAAAGGATATAAACATTGTTTAGATTTAAAAGGATAATATTATAATAGTTGAGATAAATCTAAACATTCAATTCTTGCTCCGCACAACAATTAACGAAACAAAAAACAGCAGTAACGAAAGACGAAACAATAATTTAACAAAAATATATGAAATAATAAATTAAATAAACATCAAGTAAATAGATGAAGGTAAACAGAAGATCTACAGCAGTAACGAAACAATAATTTAACAAAAAACATAATTAAACAGATGAAGGAAAACGTACTTGAGAAAACAGCAGCCACCACCAACAAATTGTGCAAAGGGTACAGACGGAATTCGCTAATTTAGCAATGGGAAGATAAGTCGGTAGCGAGGAAGACCGGTGATAAGTCGGTGCCAAGGAAGGCCGGTGATAAGTAGGCGTCGAGGAAGACCGATTTCAGATGCGAGCTCGGAGATTATGTGCCGGTGATATTATATATTCTTTCGCCGATCAATGTATGTGCCGATCGTAGAAAAAAACTCCATCAATTGCGCCGGTGACCGGTGATAAATGGTGCCGAGGAAGACCGATTTTAGATGCGAGCTCGGAGATTATGTGCCGGTGATATTATATATTCTTTCGCCGATCGATGTATGTGCTGATCGTAGCATGTATGAGCAAAAAACTCCATCAATTGCGCCGGCCGATAAATACGATGTACATGTGTTTAAAGTTTAGAAGGACAGATGTCAGTACATGAAAGAAGACAGATGTCAAAATATTGTGTTATGTACTATGATTTAGTATATATAATAGACTAGACTAGATAAAAACCCGCGCGATGCGGCGAGATTATTTATTTTTTTAATAATAAATATGTACATATAATTAATAAATTAAAATATAATAAAAAGATGGTAAATTATTGTGCGATGATCAAATTTCACACAGAACATCCAAATCATCCAAATTAAAAACTCAAAGATCAATGTACTAATTGTGTTTAGAAGTTTCTAATATTTGTGACAAAACAAGATACACAATAAAATGAGATAATGAATTAAATTAATTTGAAGCAGTAAAGTTGTCATCTTTCTCGATTTTGATCTTCTTTTGCATTTTGTTGGTTGACATTTCAACCTCAATTGACTGAGATCCTTGTATCAATTCATTATATAATACTCACTCGGTTCCAATTTATTAGTCGCTATTACATAAAACACACATATTAAGGCATTTTATTAGTCACTATTACATAAAACACACATATTAAGGATATCATTACTTTGTACTTAATATAGGTCTTAATTTTCATATTTACCTCTTATGTGTTGGTAGTCTCTCCTCTCCAGTTAAGGTGCAAACTAACGTATATCTCTCCTTAAATAAAAGAGAGAGAATAGTACTTGATATATATATTTATAAAGAGTAGTTTCCATTTTTTGTTTTGTTTCCTAACTCCAGAATTAATTAGTAGCGTTGAAGAACCCTTGTCATTTTCCATTTTTCAGCTCTGCTATTCAACCTCCTTGTATCGAGATTAGATCATAAACTCATATTTCTTTTCCCAAAACATTCAATTTGATCCAACTTTCCCTGATCTTATAATTCCTATTAAACCCGTGGATGTCAGCTAATATAGATATAGAAATGATAATGTATTGCAAATTTATTCCGACTTTTTTGTTGCTAGTTATTAACTTCATATGAATTTATAGTACAATTTGTTGGAAGGGACTTTTTTGTTGCTAGTTAATAACTTCATATGAATGGTTGAGGTTCCACTGGGAAAAGAGTAGGTTTAAATATAATTTATTAGAAAGATGTGTAAAGTACACTCTAAAGAAGGTGAATTTTGGCCACATACACATTTAACCTTCTTTAGGCATATAAATTGTATTCTTTGGGTTCATCATACTTGAAGCAGCACCAGCTGTTTCAAGGAAGCGATGCTTATCACCAAAACATACAAGAACAGAAGTCTCCCGTTTGGATTCATCATTGAGTACAACATCAATTCCTCGTTGCCTTGCAACTGCAACAACACCACTCTCGTTCCCAATTTCTCTTACCAACCACGCTCATCTTTGCTAAGTTAATAGCTTTTGCACTCAAAAACTCCTTTCCAACAACCGAAATTAAGCACAAAGAAACCCACGTTCAAAGCTCAATGAAATCTATAAATCCCCATAATTTTTCCAATTATAATGATTTTAAGCAATTTAAGCAGATTCAAGTGTTTAGAAAAACTGTCATATCTCAAAGACCCTATCAACACTATCTAAAACTATCAAATTTGTATAAATGCAATTCAACTAATGATATGATTGATTGCAAGCAACTTGTGCTGGGAGGAAATTCAAAAAGATTAAGCTTCAGTTCCAAGTCCAAGGTGAGAAATCAATGAACCATATGTAATGCAAATATCAGCAAAATAATACCTTTAACCACCCATGCCACAACTTATCCTAGTCACTCAGTCAGCATACTAAGACCTGATTTATATTGTATATAGTGTGTATACTTGCATTTAGCAGATAAGAACCTAATGAATTCCGACCTTATCAATATTTCTTTACCTAACATAATGTAAAATCTAATTAATAAGAAACCTTAATCGACCCTTTGTTCATATGAAGTTAATAACTCAATAAGACGTAATTTAGTTGAATGAAGCAAATTTGTTCAGCCATTCTATGTAATATATATGGAACTCTACTAACAAAAAAGTAATGCTGATGGTTGTGATCAGATCTTTTAATTTTGCAAGCTGTCTTGAGAATCTTATGGCATAAATCAAGATAAAGTTCTAATTTGCTTCAATAGATAATATATTGCAGGACGATGGAAAAATGTCTAAACAGTGACAACTTCTAAGCAAAATAGAAATTTAGAAATTAGGTTCAAAAAAGAAAACCCCTTTACGATAAAGGAGCAAGGTTCTTATTCTCTATAAAAAATGACAACTGTATCAATGCCTAACTTCAAAAATAGTATCAAAGGATATTATTGTTATCTAACCATACCTTTTTCGATTTGCCAAAGAGATTTGTACGATCACATAAGTAATAGTATGTTAAAAAGGACACCAAATTCTGATCTGCAAAAATGGGATGAAATAAAGAAGAGAGAGACAGTGAGAGTAGTGAACATCCTTAATCACATTTATGAAGAAAATTAGTTATTCACAATAGAGTGAGAATGAGTATACATACATAGCTCTCAGTGTAATTTGATTTTCAAGTAAAATAGATTCTTCCATGAGAAAAAACCTAAAATTAGATAGAATGAATGCACATGTCAAGTTATATAGTTAAAATTTCTAATTGAAATAAATGAAAAAGGCGGAAATTTTACACTAATAACAATCATTATATCTAAATAATTTTAGAAGATGTAATAATAAAATAATCAGGATTTACACTAATAATGAGCAACAAAAATATAATAGCTAGAAGATGTCAAACCTTTCTACATTAAATTGTGAAAAACTTCCTTGAAAACTACATTCTTTGTAGTATTGTATGTTTTTCCATCCTTGTCACAAATTAATATTTTCAATCCACTCTTGCTTGTAACTCGTGATACTGCTACATAAAATTGGCCATGGCTAAAAACTAGACGTGACAGATACAGTCCAACATGTGAGAGAGATTGCCCCTAACTCTTATTAATTGTCATGGAAAAGCAAACAACCAAAGGAAATTGTCTTCGTTGGAATTTAAAAGGTAATCTAATGTCTGAAGGTGTTAAGACCAATCGAGGTATGAAAACCCTGTGCCCAAAATTGCCGACTGAAATTACTCTTGCTTCTATCACATGTTTTCCCAATTGAGTTACTATTAATCTCGTGTCATTGCACAAACCAGAACACTGATCTATATTTCGGAGCAACATTACAGGAACCCCAATCTTCAACCGTAGCTTGTGGTTGGGCATTCCAGAAGATGTAATGCTATTCAAAAATTCTGGTGTGTAAACGCCTTCAGAGCCGTTTGAGTTTTCATCAACCTTACATACACTGTCCGATCTTAGATATGTTACTTCATCACCTGGCCATAAAGACATCAAATATTCGTTCACCTTATTTACAGCATCAAGTGTAGGAGCAAAGATGGCTCGATTTTGGAAATAAGAGCCATCGTCAAATTTTTCCATTAAATTAGGATATGTGCTATCAACAATTGCTGCAAGGGGATTAATCGGATCTTTTATAAGAATATCATCAGGGATTTCTACATCTGCTTCACCATCATTAGGTCCGCCAATTGTGCCATCTCCAACCTTCAATATCCAATCAGAAAATTCTCTCAACTCCTCTATATCAGAATTTGAATTTTGATATTGAAGTCTCATGTTCTTTGTTAAAGTCAAAACCTTGCAAAAACTCCACAAATATGAAGAATTCAGAGTTGCCAAAACAACGTCTTGTCTACTGGCCTTGGGAATAACATGTAATATCTGTCTAAAATCTCCACCAAATACAATTACTTTTCCACCAAATGGTTGATCTATACTATTCGACTTACTAAATCTTAGGACATCTCTTAATGTTTTATCCAAAGCTTCAAAACAATGTGTATGTACCATTGGAGCTTCATCCCATATAATAAGTCGAGTTTTTCTAAGCAACTCAGCCAATTGACTTCCCTGTATAATGTTGCAAGTTGAATCATTAGTAATAACTAATGGGATACAAAATCTAGAATGAGTTGTTCTACCTCCAGGGATAAGAAGAGAAGCTATTCCACTTGATGCAACGGTTAGTATTATTTCTCCAGTTGATCGTAATGCAGAAGACAAAGTTTTCCATATAAAAGTCTTCCAAGTTCCCCCATATCCATAAACAAAGAAAACACCTCCTTCATCCCTTAAGACCGCATCCATGATGGTTTGATAAATGTTTCTTTGCTCATTATTTAAACTGCCAAGAAGAGTTTTATGATCCCTTTCCAAGTTTATCCTATTATAACAAAGCTCATGTTGAATAAATCTATTTTGCCCCTCTTCAATAATTATCGAACTTGGAAAAGGTAGTGTAGGGTAATCTCGTAAAGTTTTCCCATTGCTTTGCAGTAGCTTTTCAATTTCGGCAAGAGTATAACTCTTCAATTGTTCATCACTCAATTCCAAATCTGCTTATTAAGAAAGAAAAATATAAAATTTAAGAATTCCAAGTTAAAAGTTAAATAGATAATTGGAAAAAATTAAGATTTTAAAAGTAGTATATGTTTAAAAATTGTGTATTATAATATAAACATGTACAACTCCACATATAACTACCCATATGGATGGTATTAAGTGATAATTTATTTAAAGGTATTTATTGGTTAAGTTTATGTTTATTTAAGCATAGGATCCACTATATTTTTGGAAAAAATCGCTATTAAACAATGAACGACCAATAAATATATTTTATTATAAATGCTCAAATTATTGTTGTAAAATTAGTCGGTATAAAATAAAAAGCTAACAAAATGAAGAATATATATTATAAAGCATTGCATTTAAAAATCATTATGAAGTATAATATTGGTTCAAGTTAAATATGTGATTGTATTGTATTAATAACAAAGGTTGTTTAAACTTTTTGTAATAATTGACAAAACAGAAGATATCAAAACTCAAAATTTCAAAGAAAACGACAATGTTTAAGGAAAAAAACTTAATAATTAAATATTTCAAATATTAGGTATGCAACATGTAATCAATAATTACAAATACCAAAAAGACCACATGTGCATCACGACTGTAAATGATTTTTGGAAGTCAAAACAAAACGCAATAAAAGAGGAAGATTTAGTATATATATCTTGTGTAATGAACGCTTGCCTAAAAAAATAAGAATGTTTTTTATATATTGCTAAACATACCTTTATATTGCAGAATATTTTTTTGTTTATGAAGAATGTCCTCTGCAAGAAGATTCCATGTCTTTTCCCAAACTACTTCAGGCCTTGAAAGACAATTTGAAAATAGCAAAGTCACAAAAAGACTTCATAGATAATGAGCTGAACCCCAAAATGATGCTTCTGATATTCCATCTATATATTCCTTATCATCATCCAATAAACCTAATGCATAACATGTCTCTTTGAATGAAGGATATAAAACCCCACTCACAGTCTTGATATCATCATAACATGTTGCACCTTTGACTGTGTTTAGCAAAACCCTCAAGTAATATAATTCTCCACTCCCTGGAGGAACGTAGAATATTCTACCAACGCTTACCCGTTGCTTTCTTGGACACCATTTTTTCTTCTTTGTAACTCCATCACTTTCAAGTTTCTCTTTCCATACAAATTTTGATGGAAATTGAGCATAGGTAAGTTCTCTAGCCTCTGGGTAATCCTTGTTAGCCTGCATCCACTGTAAGAACATTGACTGATTATTCGTACACTTGTTCAAAATTGAGTCAATTGGATCATCATCTACAAATACTACTGTCTGCTCTTCTGGAAGATGGAAGCTTAACCTCTCCACTGCTGGATCTCTGTAATTAATTCCAAAACCAAAGATTCTCCAAGCTGCCTCACATGGAGAAACATATCTACAATCATAATACATTTTGATTTCATCAAGGCCTTTATGTTCTTTTCTATCGCCTTTATTCTGATAAAAAGCACCAGTGATCCGATCATGTCCTTTGTTTATATATTTGAACAAATACTTTATTGACCTCGATTGATTGCACCACTCAACACTAATATGAGCCTGATATTTCAGCAACAGTTGTGGATTAAAAGGTACAACAAACCTATTGTCAAGTACAACTCCATTCTTTTCCACAGTTCTACCATCATCTCCACAGTTCTACCATCATCTCTTCGTCTGTATAGGGGATAACCATCACCATCTACAGTGGTTTGATCATTGAATCTTTTAGGAAAGTGTTTTGAACATTTGCCATCTTTCATACATGGCGAATATTTGTTAGAAACACCGCACGGCCCATGTATCATGCAGTTTTTCATAACTTCATATATCTTTGGATTAATTTCTTGATCCGGTATTTCCACTGAAATTATTTTGTCAATATCATCGCCAGTAGGATACTTGCCTTCTGGATGCAAGAACAATAGAATATGAACGTGAGGCAAGCCACATTTTTGGAATTCAACTGTATACAAAACTGCAAGAGATAAAAAAGAGGAATGATATTGCATTAATTACAATTGTCAATACATGATATTGCATTAATTACAAATATTATGTGCCTCCATTTACAGAAAACTGACCAACACAAAACTTATGAAAATCTTCATGCCAGCATATTTTATTTCCATTGTTAGCAGAACCATACAAAAACAAAAGGGAGAGGAGGTCAAGTAAGCAATAAAGAGTAAAAATAAAATAAAACAACCTTATCATATTATTGGGAACTGGATCCAAACAGTTTATACAAAAGCAAGTATAATTAAACAGGAGCCAAAAACTAAAGTAGCCTCAGCGTAAAACAGTTAACGGCATCCGATTGGGGAAAAAAGTGAGATAAAAATAAATCCAATAAAAATAGGATGGATTTTACCGACTGAAATCTCAATTTGAGATTTCTGGCAGCCGAAGAACAGCGTCTAATTTCCCCAATTTCCTTCTTTGGACAAATATAATCCAAGAAATCACAATAACAATAAATTATGAAAATTATAAAGACTATCAACGGAATCCGATTAGGGAAAAGAAGTGAGATATAGGAACAAATTAGATAGGATAGGATTTTACCGACTAAAATTTGAGATTTCCGGCTGTCGAAAAATGCAGCTCCATTACATGATCCAAAAAATTGGGGAAATTAGACGCTGTGATCCTGCTTCACTCGATTTTACACAATCCAATGTGTACCGAGAGTAATTAGGGGATTATATTTAGGTTTTTACGGTGTCAGTTATTATTTTAGTCGTCCGTGTATGTGAAGGGCATTTTTGGCCATGATAATTTGGAGCAGTCAATAGGATGGACATGTGTCAAAATTGTAAAATGACAGATGTCAATTTATTGTGTTATGTACTGTGATTTAGTATATACAATAGATAGATAATAGATTATAAGTAAGGTTATGTGTGTTATCAAAGTGGTATTTAATATTATGTGATGCTAAATTGTTAATTTAAATTGCATAAAATTTTGTTGTTTCAATTGATTTTAGAACCAAAACGCACCAAATGAAACTGCACCACACGGTTGAAAACCGCACCAATCACAATTGATTTCATATGCGGTTTTGGATTTGTCAAACTGCACCTAAGCGATTTCTTGTGCGGTTTAGACTTCAAACTACATCATGCTCACCCCTATCAAATGATATGACATTAAATATTTTAACAATAATTTATTATATAGTCAATACAAATTAGAGTAATGTATTAGGGGTCCTAAATTTTTTGTCTCAAATAAGTGTCAAATGATATGACATTAAATATTTTAATAACAATTTATTGTATAGTCAATCATATGAAATCTACCCAACCAATATTATGATGACACATCATATCAGATATTTTTTGAGACAAAAAATTTCAGACCCCTAATGTCACCCTAAAATTATTGGTACTTGCTCCAAGTAGTTTGAAACTTTATATTTCTGTCAATTCCACGTATTTCAATGCAAGTATTAAATAAAAGGGTCAAGGAAGTCTAAATTTTTCATACTTAGAACCATTGTTTTCAGACCCGGCCCGGATCGACCGTTTCAACCAGTTGAATTGAAAATCAGTTCTATGTTCAGTACAATTTGACTTGGTTGAACCAGTTTAGTCAAAATCACAGATTGAATTTGTTAAACCATCGATACCCGGTGAACCAATTTTATTTTGTTTTAATATTTTTTGTACCAAATTTTTTTATATTAAAATTAATCACTTTTAAGAATATTGTAACTCAACTTTATTATGTTTTAGTTCATAAAAAATAAGATTTTTTAAAATTTTATTAATTACTAATAATATATATTTTTATATATTTGAATTTTATCTATTTGTATTTTTACGTATCCACCATTGGGGTCAAAATATAAATAATTGAAATTCAAATACACTCATGTCTAATTTTCATATCCACATAAATTTTTTATATAAATACGACAAAATATTCAAAAATTATTCATCAAAGCTAACTAGAATTCTTATGCTATGTTGGTTATCCATTCACAACTAGGGACTCATTGGTCAAGCTCATGAGCTTAGTGGTAAAGGAGTTTTTTTTCTGTGAAAGATACATTTTTCTGGTGCTACAAAAGAAGATATGTATCATTAGAATTAAATTGTAATAGTATATATATATATATATATATATATATATATATATATATATATATATATATATGGATATGATCCATAACAAATACTTGCTATGGAGGAAATTTGAGCAAATAGCATCATATCCGTCCATTCTATAAATCAAGGACGCTGATTAAAAAAGGAAAATGCCCTTACGCTACACGATATGGCGTAAGCTAAAAATCTTAATCTCCCATACGCTACATCAACTAGCGTACTACACAAAAATATGATATTGCCCAACCAAGTGCTTCTAATTTCTTTTCTTCAAATTACTACATTCTCAATCAATCTTCATTCATTAATTTTCCTAATTACTAATTTCCCATTAGCTAGTGCCTAAATTAGAATATATAGAGAGAGATGGAACACATGAATCACACATCAGTACAACAACAACAACAAAACCCTTCCTTCTCCTCATCTCTCCTCGACCAGATTTACCGTTCTATTGACCTTAATGAACATGAACCAGTATTAGTCCAAACCATGAAGAAATAAACCAATTACAAAAGAACTACTATTTTCGGAGGACACGAATTAGATCTCGCAAATTTTCAGCGACCCTGCTTGATTGAGAAATGGATGGATCACAAAAATAAGGTCACCAACGAAAACATCATAATTCCTAAGAAATCTGCTAGCGCTCGTGAGTTCGGCAGAAATTCACCACAAATTCCTGATTCGATGCTCATGAATTCGACTTCCAGCTCTTCAGATTCTAGCTGTGCCGGTTTATTTTTCGAATCATCATCAAAATCATCCAGTTATTATACTAATTATCATAGACCCAACAAACCTATTAGAACAAGCTTCTCAACTCAACCGGAAAGATTCAACGATCAGAAAATCAAAATACACTTGGTCTGGCACCGCCCAACTCAGTATCATATTTTTGTGTAGTTCGCTAGTTGATGTAGCGTATGTGAGATTAAGATTTTTAGCGTACGCCATATCGTCTAGCGTAAGGGGATTTTCCTTTTTTAATCTGCGCCCTTGATTTATAGAATGGACGGATATGATGCTATTTGCTCAAATTTCCTCCATAGCAAGTATTTGCTATGGATCATATCCCATATATATATATATATATATATATTCTCAAAAAAAATCTCATAATGCATTTAATATACTAATCGTCATCCAATATGGATCTATTTGAAGCTAATATTAATTTTGCATAGTGTTATGGTTAGTTTGGAAACATTGATATGATTTAATCTTTCGTAAATATGTTGTAAATTTAAGCTTCTTATATGTTGCATTATTTGTAAGTTGCATGAGTAGCTTCATGATTGAAAAAAATGCTTAACTCAAAGGAATTAAATATATATGCTGAATTATTTTACACTCTTCTTCTATTAATCTTGTTCTTAATATATATATATATATATATATATATATATATATATATATATATATATATATATACGGAGCGGATCAAGAGCACTCTTCTTAAATAGCACTCCGCCTTAAATAGCACTCTTTTATCAAAACGACGTAGTTTTGGAGGCGCGGTGACATTTTTGTAAATACAATACCACGGCGTATTTTACAAAAATGCCACCGCGTCCCTCCAAAACTACGTCGTTTTGATAAAAGAGTGCTATTTAAGGCGGAGTGCTATATAAGGAGAGTGCTCTTGATCCTCTCCGTATATATATAAGACAACTAAGGTCCTCTGAATTTGTGGGGACCAATTTTCTTATTTCGAAATCAAAGTGTCTTGGCATGCAAAGACCAAGAAAGTAGCTTCCATATGTGTAAGATCCCAATTTTTATGAATAAATATTAGTTTTTTTATAAATATCAATTTTGAATATTAAGGTGTGAATTTGTTATAATGTTATAGTTGTGGGTAATATTTATAAATTTTGCAAAGTAAGCAAGTTATTTTAAATATTCGATTGGTCGGAGAATATTCGTTTTAACAGGAAATATTTGTACGACAACACAATCATTGGTGGACCTCACAACAGAATTATTGTCGGAATTAGAAAACGACAGAAGTAACTTTTTATGAAAATAACGACGGAAGTTTTACTGTTAACTGTTGAAATACCCAGTGATAAAAGTACAGTAATACGCGTGGTTGCATAGTAGCACACGGTATTGATTATTGATGCTTACGTGAGAAGTCACTCAATTTTTTTCAATTATTGCTACAATAATTGCTGCATAGTATCTCACGTAATTTGATTCAATTATTATTAATATTTTATATTATTAAATTAATAATTAAGATGACAAGTTATTCATATTATTATTTGCATTATTGACAATGTCTAAAAAATTCTGTCGAGGAAAGGGGCTAGGTTATTTAATTGCGCGTCAATAGGGAGAAATCCTTATCGGAAAGTCTTCTCTTTCCTGTGAATGATCTGGTTGTTAATATTGCAAGTTATATTATTGATGAATAAATGTTGTTAAAAATGTTGAGGGGATTTTATGAAGTATTTGATGAAATTTTTTCTTATTTTATGGACCACCATTTACCCATTTTTTAAAATAATCGGTAGAAGATTATTCAGTATGTGACGCCCCCAAAATAGGTATACATCACCTATCAAGAGTCGCCAGATACATGGTACAGAATACAAATACAATCTTAATTATACAACAAGAGAGCTGTGAGTTTAAATACAAATACTGTCTTCTAGACAATATCCACTTTCAGAATAAGTCCTCCTTACATTTATTGTCACACTATTTAACAGAATAGTGAGGACTACTAATACTATCATCTGGACCATCAATCCGTTCCCCGACTCGTCCCAGCTATGTTCTCATTTCTTGAAGAGAACAGTGAAAGAAAGGGTGAACTCAACTAGCCCAGTAAGAAATATTATGACTAAGATAATGCAGAATAAATTATCATTAGCCTCAACAGTGTTAAAATGATAAAATATAACAAACATCAAGTTTAACTGCAGCGGAACAAGCAATCCATTAAAAGAGTCAAGTAGAGAATAAAATCTACTATCTTTTATGATCTAAAAGGTTTTTCATCACTTTTATCGCTGAGACTCAGCTCAATAAATAATCCACATCATCAAATCATCCCTGCACCACAGTCCAAAGATATTCTTTAGTATCACGACCACGAATTATTCATGCACTACGGACCAAAGATAATCGTGTTTTCATCAACGGTCCTGATCATGCAAAAAAATAATTCATCTTTGCACCCTTGGCCGAAGAGAATCCAGTCATAATCATACCAAAAACTGTCCATAAATGCACTACGGGCCAATGAGGACTTTTTCCACATCATTTGTAACATTACGGTCGTGATTATACTGAATAATCCCTGATCATAATCATACCAAGTCCATCTATGCACTACAGGTCACAGATGACTTTCAACATAATATAAACATGAGGATGATGACAATGATATAAGAATTCAATAAAACAAGTTCACGAATTAATTTGTCCAGGAACCAATAATGTCCAAATTGTCAACATGATACTTCTTTGTAGAGTAAAATTCAAGAATGCTCAGAAGAATATTTCTATGGAAAGATACTAGATGAAGCGCAAATATCAAGGATATTCCACTAATTTCATGGAGTATAGAAGTCAAAACTTTAACCAACTGAGTATAATAAAGAATGTAATAACAAAAGAAATCACCATGCATGCGGTACTTCGCATAGACAGGTTATTCCAATAGAATAATAAGTGACGGAACCAGGTCAGGCGAAATTCGCACCGACAGGATGTTCCAACATAATAATAACGAATGGAATAACAACAGAAATCACCATGCATGCGGTACTTCGCATAGACAGGTTATTCCAACAGAATAATAAAGACGGAACCAGGTCCGGTGTAAAACACACAGACATGATATTCCAACAGAATAATAAAGAATGGAATAACAACAAAAATTACCATGCATGCGGTACTCGCATAGACAGGTTATTCCAACAGAATAATAAAGACGGAACCAGGTCTGGTGTAAAACACACAGACAGGATATTCCAATAGAATAATAAAGAATGGAATAACAACAGAAATCACCATGCATGCGATACTTCGCATAGACAGGTTATTCCAACAGAATAATAAAGACGGAACCAGGTCCGGTGTAAAACACACAGACAGGATATTCCAACAGAATAATAAAGAATGGAATAACAGAAATCACCATGCATTCGATACTTTGCATAGACAGGTTATTCCAACAGAATAATAAAGACGGAATAATAGAAGAATGTCACCAAGTATAGGGTAGTCCGCGTATACAAGTTATTCCAACAGAATAATAAGGAATGGAATAACAGAAGTTCTCTTCATGAATACAAAAGAAATAATACTCCTTACGGGTACAACAAATAATATCCCTTACCGTAAAAGAAACTTGATATCGGAATAGTAAAGTAGCAGAATACTCTTCTTCTTTCTCTCTATAATTTTTCTCTCTAGAGTTTCAGTGAATTCGTAGGAAAATAATGAAGGAATGAGCTTCTATTTATAGAAGAATGGACTGCATAGTAACTAACTCATGAACGGTCCAAATTGATTTACTTTAATCGGACGATCCATAATTAAAGCAAAATCTTTTAAATAAAATATAATATATTCTATTTATAATCTAATAAAATAAATAACTTTATAAAAGTATTCTGTTTTATATAAAAAGATTTTACTATGCAAAACACTATGCAACACTATGTATAATAAAATATAATATAATCTAATTATTGTCTAATAAAACGAATAACTTTATAAAAGTATTCTGTTTTATATAAAAAGATTTTACTATTAGCCTAATAAAACGAATAACTTTATAAAAGTATTCTGTTTTATATAAAAAGCTTTTCTGTTTTATTACGTTAATAATACTAACAAAACAAAACTGAGTGACTTATCACATAAGCATTAATAACCAATACCGTGTGCTATTATGCAACCACGCGAATTACTGTACTTTTACTACCGAGTAGTTCAACAATATTAATGGTAAAACTTCCGTCGTTATTTTTAATAAAATATTTTTGTCTTTTTCTCAATCTGACAATAATTCCGTTGTGGGGTCCACCAATGATTGTACCGTCGTACGGATATTCCCTGACAAAAAGAATATTTTCTGACCAATCAAATATAATATGACAACTTGCATACTTTGCAAAATTTGTAAATATTACCCATAACTATAACATTATATCAAATCCACACCAAAATATTAAAAAATATTATTTCGAGAAAATTAAATATTTATTCATAAAATCCGGGGTCTCACAATATCCCCTCCTTATGGAATTTCTCCCTTGAAATTTACGTACGTACCTGGTATGCCGAACATGTGAGGATACCTTGACTTCATTTCAGATTCTAACTCTTGAGGTATAACCTTTGAGTGTCGAATATAATCCTTCTTATCCAAGATTTTAACACGTATCTCCTTATACGTTAAATCTCCTGCTATCTCGTCCGGTTCTAAATCAATATTGTGGTTCGGGTTGTCCACATTTTTACGTAACATCGATACAAAAAAGAACGTTATGAACTCGAAACATACTTGGCGGTAAAACGAGTCTATAAGCCACAGTTTCTACTCGATCAAGGATTTCAAATGGGCCAATTAAATCGAGGGTTGAGATTTCCTCTCTTCAGTAACTCTTGCTTTTAAAATAATGCCCTCTTGAACCTTCTTCTTATGAATAAAGATTTAATTTTCTCGAAATAGTTTTTTTTATATTATGGTGTGGATTTGCTATAATGTTATAGTTGTGGGTAATATTTATAAATTTTGCAAAGTATGCAAGTTGTCATATTATATTCGATTGGTCGGGAAATATTCTTTTTGTCAGGAATATCCGTACGACGGTACAATCATTGGTGGACCCCACAACGGAATTATTGTCGGATTGAGAAAACGACAAAAATATTTTTATTGAAAATAACGGCGGAAGTTTTACCGTTAATACTGTTGAACTACTCGGTAGTAAAAGTACAGTAATACACGTGGTTGCATAGTAGCACACGGTATTGATTATTGATGTTTACGTGAGAAAACACTCAGTTTTGTTTAATTATTGCTATAGTAGTTGTTGCATAGTATCTCACATTATTTGATTCAATTATTGTTGATTTATACGTTTTGTTTTATTAGTATTATTAACGTAATAAAACAGAAATATCTTTTTATATAAAACAGAATACTTTATTAAAGTTATTCTATAAATAGAATATATTATATTTTATTATGCATAATATTTGCATAGTGCCAGTATAGTGTTTGCATAGTAAAAATCTTTTTATATAAATAGAATATATTATATTTTATTTAAAAGATTTTGCTTTAAATATGGACCGTCAGATTAAAGTAAATTAATCTGGACCGTTCATGAGTTAGTTACTATGCAGTCCATTCTTCTATAAATAGAAGCTCATTCCTTCATTATTTTCTTACGAATTCACTGAAACTCTAGAGAGAGAAAATTATAGAGAGAAAAAAGAAGAGAAGTCTGCTGACTTTCTTTTCCTATATCAAATTTCTTTTACGGTAAGGGGTGTTATTCTTTCTTATTCATGAAGAGAACTTCTGTTATTCCATTCTTATTTATTCTGTTGGAATAACCTGTATACGCGGCATACCCTATACTTGGTGAAATCCTTATGTTATTCTATTCTTTATTATTCTGTTGGAATAACCTGTATACGCGGCATACCCTATACATAACCTGTATACGTGGCATACCCTGTACTCGGTGAAATTCTTATGTTATTCCATTCTTATTTATTCTGTTGGAATAACCTGTATACGTGGACTCCCCTATACTTGGTGAAATCCTTATATTATTCCGTCATTTAATATTCTGTCGGAATATCATGTCGGTGTGAATTTCGCCTGACCTGGTTCCTTTATTTATTATTCTGCATTTTATATTCTGTCAGAATATCCTGTCGGTGTGAATTTCACCTGACCTGGTTCCATTACTTATTATTTCGTATTTATTATTCTGTTGGAATAACCTGTCTATGCGAAGTACCACATGCATGGTAATTTCTGTTGTTATTCCATTCTTTATTATACTCAGTTGGTTAAAGTTTTGATTTCTATACTCCATAAAATTAGTGGAATATCCTTGATATTTGCGCTTCATCCAGTATCATCTCATGGAAATATTCGTCTGAGCATTCTTGAATTTTACACTACAAAACAATATCTTGTTGACAAATTAGACATTATTAGTTCCTGGACAAATTAATTCGTGAAGTTGTTTTATTGAATTCTTATATCATTGTCATTCATACTCATGTTTATATTATGTTGGAAGTCATCTGTGGCCTGTAGTGCATGGATGGACTTGGTATGATTATGACCAGGGATTATTCGATATAAACATGACCGTAATGTTACAAATGATGTGGTAAAAGTCCTCATTGGCCCGTAGTGCATTGATGGACAATTGTTGGCATGATCATGACCATTGATGAATACACGAATATCCTTGGCCCGTAGTGCATGGATAATTTGTGGTCGTGATACTAAAGAATATCCTTGGCCGTAGTGCAGGGGTGATTCGATGATGTGGATTATTTATTAAGCTGAGTCCCAGCGATAAAAGTGATGAAAAACTTTTTAAATCTTAAAAGATAGTAGATTTTATTCTCTACTTGACTCTTTTAATGGATTACTTATTTTCGCTGCAGTTTTGATCTAAAACTTGTTGTCTATTATATTCTATCAGTTGTTATACTGTTGAAGGCTAAGGATAATTTATTCTGCATTATCTTAGTCATAATATTTCTTACTGGGCTAGTTGAGCTCACCCTTTACTTTCATTGTTCTCTTCAGGAAATGAGAACGTAGCAGGGACTAGTCGGGGAACAGAGTGATGGTCCTAGATGACGTATTAGTAGTCCTCACTATTCTGTAAAATAGTGTGATAATAAATGTAATGAGGACTCCATTGTGTTTGAATACTATCTAGATGACAATATTCTTATTAAAACTCTCAGTTTATGTTTTATCGTATTTTACACGACTGTTGTATAATTAAGTTTGTATTTGATTTATGTACCATGTAAGTGGCGACGACCCAAGATGGGTGATGTATACCTATTTTGGGGGCGTCACAACTAGTCACTTTGAAGAGACCCCACTGTGTTGATTATACTCCCTCAATTTCTAAATAAGTGTCGTTTAAAGTTTTTGCATATGAATTAAGAAAGTTATTTAATATTATTATTTAATAATTAAAATTTGTGTTAAATTCCATTATTATCCCTTTATGAGAAGTTGAAAACTATTAATACAAGGAAGAGAATTTATTGGGACAATGAGAGAAGGTAAGAGAGATATAGGAAAGTAAATAATTTATTCTCTTAGAAAGTTGTAAACGACAAATAAATTAGAATATATTTTTTCTTCTAAAACGTCACTTATTTAGGAATGGAGGGAGTAATTTAAATCATTCCTTTAGTTTCAGAAAAAAGAGATCATTTGAAAGACGAAAAATAACATATATAAAAAAGCACAAAAAGAGTCATATTTTTTATGGTATAAAATGAAAAAAATAATCTTTATCACCACAATAAATTTTAGATAAATATTATAATTAATTTTTATAAACGACTCTTTCGAGAATGAAAATATTATTATTCTTCTTATTTGTATTTCTCCTCGAGGGAGACCCATAGTTAATAGAGAAAGATTCAGAAACAGAAATTGAAGATTTTATTTTGTTTGACTTTAGAGTATCTCCAATAGTAGTAGCAAAAAAAATTCTTTAAATTGAAGTTTGTTGACCTAAGTGACAATTTATAGAACATTAATTGCTACTTTCATATTTTGTGCTTCAGTCTCTTCAATTTAATGAGTTGTACATCAAACTAATCAAGCAAAATAATGTTTTTAGCCTTTTTTTCATATGATTTTGATTCTCTCAAAATAAAATAAATGTTTTGAAGAGAGAAAGAATGAGGTTGTAGATTTGAAGAAGAATGAGGTTGCAAATTTGATGACTAAGAGCGCATCTCCAACTGTAGTAGCAAAAAAATCTCTTCAAATTGAAGTTTGTTGAACTATATGACAATTTGAGGAACATTATTTGTTACTTTTATATTTTGTGCCTCATCAGTCTTTTCAGTTAAATGAGTTGTACATCAAACCTATCAAGCGTAATAAATATTTTTAGTATTTAATTGTAGATTTGAAGAGTGAGAAGGAGGTTGCAGATTTGAAGAGTGAGAAGGAGGTTGCAGATTTGATGACTAAAATTGAAGAGATTGTTAAAGAGAATTTTTCTAATGTGGCTCACCTATTTGAGAGTAGATTCGATTTATATATGTAAATATAATTATTTATTAATATTCTTCTACATATTAAATTTAATTAATATAATTAATTTTTTTAGTTAAACTAATAATTTGATTGTGTATATTATAATTTTTCTCATAAAGTATTCCAAGCAATTTACAAGGTTAAAATCATAAAATACTCTTATTAAGATGTTTTAGAAAATTCAATTAACAAACAACATTATAAGTTCAGATGTTATTTCATTCAGATGATCTAATTTATTAAGACATATTAATCATTCAGATCTTAATTGCTCAGTTTTATCAAACACCACCTAAATCACAGTATAACACAATAGTTTGACATCTGTCATTCTACAATTTTAACACATGTTCATCTTATTTACTGCTCTATATTGGCCTTAACAAAAATACCCTTCACATAGCTGGGCGCGGAACAAAAGATTGATCGCAGCGTCGATTTTCCCCAATTTTTTTCTGTTACTGGATCTGCAATCTTCGGAAGAAAAACCGATTAGGGGAGTCGACGGCCAAAATCGGAGGTAGTCGTCAATATGAGAGGATCTAAACCTAAAGCCGTCGATATGAGAGGATCCAAAGTCTGAGAACATATTGTTTTTCCAAACCCAAAGCCAGCGGAAATCAAAACATATTGTTTGATCGGTATGCAAAGTCTCTCTCAGTCACACATACATACATATATTGCATCCCTGAAAATGGTTTCGAAGTTTGCATTAATATGTTTTGCTATTTGGATTTTGTTAATATTTCTAAATTCTGGGGTTTTGCTATTTGGGTTTTGTTCTGGCATCGATTTTTACTGTCGGTACCCAAAATTTGCCCTCAACCCCCTTCTAAAACTACAGGTTATGTTTGTATATATGTATCAATTTAAAGTTTAATCTTGCTCTAAAAAAAGGGCAATCTTCCCTTCCTTCCAGCTTTGATAAATGTTATGCTAGGAAAATCTCTGAAGCCTTTTCAGTTTTCTCTAAATATATTTTAGATGGACTATGAACTATGTGTTTATGCTTGCTAATTTCTCTCTAATTAGCACATGAATCTTTTATGATAGGAGAAGACATAGAACTTCAATAGAATTGCTAATCTTTTATGATTCTTATAGGCTATTGAGAAGTTGAAAGCTAAAAATCTTGCAGGTTTTGACCCTTCATTTCAGTTGTGCAAAATGACTTTTAATTTGACTTTCACTTTGTCTCAGTTGCTTGCCTTCAGATTTGGAGGGTGCAGTCCGCCAGTCAAGTGTAGCAGGTGCAAGTTTTGTGTCTTCAGGAGGAATGAGAGCCATTGTATGTGCTAGAAAGATTCAGTCAAATAATATTATTAATATACCTTTTGGTGGATAAGTAATATTGCTTGCAATATTTTAGAGAATATCACTGTGGAAATTTTTTCGATAATTCTATATAAAATATTCGACATGATTTGTTTCCAAATTTTTGGAGTATTTTCCATATTAACACCAATATTTGGCAGTAAAGAGTTACTTAGTTGATTTTGTTCCCAAATTTGAAATTTGTCCCAACTCTTATTCCATTTTTCTAGAAGTTTTTCACCTATTATAATTTGACTATTTCCAGAAATTTCCTTGCCCCTGATGTTGTTACAGGGTCATAGTCGATAATGCTGGTTGTTCCAACGCCACTCGCGTTATGGTAAGTATCACCTTCTATTAAATTTCCCAAAAGTTATTTGTCCAAAATTAGTTTGACATTTTGACTAATTTGTCCATTATTTTCTTGATAGTGCTAGAAAACATGGAATTCTTCAGATGGAAGATGGTTCATGGATGGTAAATTTCTTGAATCTTACATTTTTTCATCTTTTGGGGCTATTTTTTACTGAAGTAATTTCTTAAAGCTTACATTTTATCATCTTTTTGGGCTATTTTTTAGCTGTAATCAACTGGATCTTTTGTGATTCGATCATATATATATATATATATATATATAACCAATTATTGTGAGACTCTTAATTCTTATTTCAATTTACAGCAGCTTAGTATGCCCATTTTATCGTCTTTTCTTAATACTTATGTTGCGGTGTTAGGCAGTTGAGCCTCACCATGAATTTTTTTGAGTATTTTCTTACTGATTTTTTTTAAGTTTTCTTTTTCCAAAATATTTGATAGGTTATAACCTAAATTTATATATGGTCATGGTAGGTTGAGAATTGAGATTCAGTTGCATAACTCTGTACATAGACTCTCATTTTTCTCAACTAAATTTAGAAAAATATGATTTTTTTATGTTCCTAAATGCCAACTCCTTTTGTCCCCCATTCTAAGGGGAGATCACATGGTCAAATCCTACCTACTCTAAGGTTATTGTCTTCATAGTAAAATAAATAATATTTTTGTCGTATTTTTCAAATTGTAATTCATTGTTGGGTTATTTGACCTGTGCTTATTAATCTAAAAAGAAATGTACTATATATACTTGAATTTAACATTAAATTTATGTTATGGATTTGAAATATATATATATATATATATATATATCTTTACCCTGTAATCCTTAACGATTTTGATTTACTTTTAGAAACTGTATTCATTTTGTTTGTAATCTGTTGTTAAACTTTACTCTGTCCTGGTGTAAGCATTAATCTTGGAACACCATCATGGGTTTTTCGTTACAAGAACAATGTTTTATCAATACAACTGGATCATTCGTTACAAGAGGTTGTCAATAGCATGAAAGATCTTATGGATTTCTGAGATCCATAAGTAATTGTTTTCTAAAACCCTTTGAATTACTTTCGTGGTGGGTGACTTAGATTACCATTGATTACAGAATCTCTGATGCGCTGGCTAATCCTCCTAATACGAAATAGAAGTAGGTGAAGCTTTTCTTTTTGTTTCATTTGTTCCTTCTATAACTGCTTTGTGTTTGTACAGTGTGTTCTCAAGGATCTTAATGCCCTGTTTGTTGGAGGATTTGTTGTTTATCCGGTTTAAATTATTTTTCTTTTCACTTCTTATTTTTATTTTGTGGGTGGACTACTCTTTCCCTGTACATATATACTTTTTTTCATCTATTATATATATATATATATATATATATATATATATTATAATCCAAAAAATAAAAGTCCATTATAAAGGAGCATACTAAGCTTAATTTGGTAGATCCTATTCTTGTGCCTCAAGTCCAACTACAGTTAGTGGAAGCCTTTCTGGCCTTGCACCCAGACTTCATGGTTTTCATGTCCATGCTCTTGGTGATACAACAGATGGTTGCATGTCAACTGGTAAATTTCACCCATGTACTTGAATTTTTCTGTACTTTTGACAATGGCAATTGAAAGAATGCAACAATTTTTATATTTCTTCTCTTGATCATGTTAATCTGCAGGACCACATTATAACCTTGCTGGCAAAGAGCATGGCGCTCCTAAGGATGAGATACTCATGCTGGTGATCTCGGGAATGTTACAGTTGGTGAAAATGGTATGCATACTTGGATTCATTGCATGATGAGTCATCAATATTTTGATTATTGTGATCATTTAATGATGTGTTTATGTTTGATGGTTTGCTTATTCATTTCACGTGTCACCACTTTCACTACTATTTGTTCAATGTGGCCCTCATTTTGGAGTAGTTTTTGTTACGAGTAACTCAATGGTGCTAAACTTATAGGTTTTGGTGTTATTTTTTTTCCAGTCCTATAATTATATTTAGTATTTTATGTGGCTGAAAACCGTAGTTTTTTTTGGGGGTTTAATATCAGCCAGGGGGTTTGGTGGATACAAATTATGTTCTGTCTAGCTTTTAAAATTCTACTTTACCTCTAGAAAAAATGTTGGTCTAGAATGTCCTTATATGTACTCCCATTCTAAACTATAAAATCATTATTGACCTTTTGAATTTAACTTAAAACACTTTCAAGCTCAAAATTTTGACATGAATTCATTTAATTTTAATCAATACATTAATTAATATTGTAAACTATCTAAAAATATTACTCATTGTTGTAATATTTATTGTTCCGTAATTTTAATGAATCATCTAAATTTTGAGTTTGAAAATGACTCAAATTGACTTTCAAAAGTCAAAAATGATCTTATAATTTGAAACATGGGTAGTATATATAAAAAAATGCTTGTATAGGATGCAAGTGTAGTCACCTATTTGTTTAAAAAATGCTTGTATAGGAATTGCAAATGCAGTACACGTCTCATTCGATGAACTCTGAGATGGGCCCTCACTAAAAGAAAAGTATGCATATACTTGGAATTGTGGGTTAGAAATGCTTCTAGAGTTCAACTATTTGTTTGCCCTATGGAATTTTTATTTAAATGTTTAAATGCGTCAATAATATACTTGGAATTGTGTGTTTGAGTTTACAATATTTCCCCCTTCATGTATCTGATTATTATCTCTTATAAACAAATGACTAAGAATATTGTCAAGGATTTTGCAAAGTTGAATAGATCTTTATATGGGCCGGGCCAAAACGGGCCGGGCCAAAAAGGCCCGGATTTTCACGGGCCAAACCTATTTTTTGCACTTTTTTCAGCCCGCTAAGCCCGCGGGCGGGCCGGGTCGGGCCGGGCCAAAAAGGCCCGGTTTTTTTTGGGCCAAAAAAGTGCGGCCCAAAGCCCGATTTTTGGCGGGCCGGCCAGCGGGCTTTGGGCCCGTTTGCCAGGACTAACTTTCGCGGGACGATTCCCTCCACATTTGCAAAGGGAAACCCCTTGAGGAGTCTTAATTTGCACGACAATCATTTAAGAGGAGGTATCCCAAGTTCGTTGGCAAATTATAGTCGGTTATAAGTTCTTGATCTTGGGAAAAACCAGATAAATGATACATTCCTAAACTGGTTGGGAACTCTTCCGGAGCTGCATGTTCTTGTCTTGAGCTTTAATAGATTCCACGGTCCAACCTCCATGACTAAAAATCCTTTTCCCAAGCTACAAATCATCGATCTTTCTTGCAATGAGTTTTCTGGCCTTCTACCAGAATTATTTTTCAAAAATTTCATAGCAATGAAATATGCTGATGAAAATACAAAAAAAGCGGGATATTTGGGGAATGGTTATTATTACCAGAATTCATTGATATTGGTGATGAAAGGAGTGATCATTGAGCTCGAGAGAATTCTAACTACCCTCACAACTATCGATCTGTCTAACAACAAATTCAAAGGTGAGATTCCAGATATAATCGGAAATCTCAAATTCTTCCGACAGCTAAATTTATCCCATAACAGCCTCGTTGGTCGCATTCCTTCACTTTTGGAAAATCTATCGGTGCTCGAATCGCTAGACCTTAATTCCAACCAACTCGTAGGAGAAATTCCTCAAGAGCTGGCTAATCTAAATTTTCTTGAAAAACTAAATCTCTTCTACAATCATCTCAGAGGTCGTATTCCTTCAGGATCACAATTTCAAACTTTTTTGAACGATTCGTATTACGGGAATTTAGCATTGTGTGAATTTCCATTGAGCGAGTGTGAAAAAGGTGAAATACCTCCAGTTGTGTAAGAAGAAAATGATTCAGATTTCAAGGATGGTTTTACTTGGAAAGCAGTATTGATGGGGTATGGATGTGGAACTGTCTTGGGATTTATTATTGGATATATAATGTTTTTGGTAGGGAAACCAAAATGGTTTACGGGAATTGTCGAAAGAGAACTCGACAGGCTACAAAGTAGAAGAGGATACAGATTCAAACAGGTGCGGATCCGGCCCGTTAATAAAAATTTATAAAAATATAAAAAAAAGACAGAATGCGAGGGATATTGCAAATAATTGTATGAGCTATCATATAAAATTGATATTATTTTATGTAATTTAATACATTTCCTCGATCTTATATTATATATAAAATGATATTTTATAATTTTTTAAAACACTGTTATTATAAGAGACTTCTCGTGTCCTCTAAAATAAATTACAAAACTAAATAATATTGTTACAATATTATTTATAATAACATTTTTCAAGATTTCATTGTTTGAAACTATCGTGATGATAGTCTCATTTCAATAGCGGCAAAAATATCATGTTCAATGTAAGTTACTAAACAATATAAAAGAGTGGAATGTTGGTATTAGTAAAAATTTGAGACATTTAATAGTCTTTTAGTCTGAATTTTTTATTTTCGCTAAACATTTTATAAAATAAAAATCAAATTAAAAATTAATTCCCAAAAATTCAGTGGGGTCAATTGACCCCACTACCCTGAGATGGATCCGCCCATGGATTCAAACGCTATGGAAGAAGAAATTAGTCACATCTGATCCAAGGTAAGTGATACGTATCAATATTTTCTTCTTGTGTATTTTGTAATTTCAAATACGTTTATTGGATATACGTTTTCTTTGTGAATTTTTAATGATCTCCTAGGTTGGCACCATAAATTGTTATATGTTTTAGGCTAAACTAGATACATGAATTAAAAAATACAAGTGAAACTAAATTTCTTTCAAAGACAATGAGACTGAACTTGCACTCAGAGGCCTAGCCTTCGCAGATAATATTGGCTTTGAAGCATAGTAGATGTAGGTAACTTGGAAACTTCGTAAATAGAACAAGTCAAATCTCTGCTCGTTTGTCAAAATCAAAATAACGGTTTTTAGAACCACGACTGCCTGCAAGCTTAGATGGTTGCGATTCCACTGGGACCCCCTACAACAAACAAAAGTAAAATACCCAATGAGAAACCAGCAAAAATACAAAAAGAGCAATCTCTCAACAAAAATGCATACCATCATAACACACCTTCTCTCTAACATATCGTGGTAGAGCAATTGATAGCAGTACAGATATATACTCAATAATCTCAGCACAAATGTTTTGTTTATTTAATTGTATACAACATCCACTACATAATCTCTGTATATAGTTTCCCAAGCATTCCCATAACAACCCAGACATACCTGATAAACAAGAGGGGACTTTCGAAACTCTTGATCAAAAATACACTCCTGCAGAACAGTACGCAACTTCATATGCCCCCACTTTTTCAAATTAGGACATGAATGATATCCAGGGAAAAATGCAATTAACCTGACCTGGAATGATGGAAGAATTGAACTTTTAGAAATAAATTACTAGAATACAATATTCGGAATATGAAAACATATATGTATTTCAATATATATTTGCCAAGGGTAAATGCTGCTCACGTAAATGTTGCTCACGTATCCTTAAGAAGTAAGATCATAATATTTAGAAACAAATGTTTAGGTACTTGATCGAATTTGAGGTTTGAGGAAATAACATATTTATAGACTAACGATTCAATTGAAAAAGATGAGCACAACCTTAGTTGTCCAAGAATAAGTTTCTGTCCCGAGAGAAGCAGTTGACTGCTGTATTAGGTATAATGCAGTAAAATGCCTAATCATCTTTTTATGAGGCATCGCGCGACTGAAACAATGAAAGGGTAATTGTCAGCATATCATTTACAAGTTAATAATCTTAGAGCTGCTTACTTTATGTATTAGGTGACACAGAGAAGGCTTAACAATTATGACTTGTAACACTACAATCCGACTCGCAGAAGAAATAGAAATTGAAAAATAAGACACCAAATATTATCATCTTATAAAGGGAATCAAGCACTTATTCAAGTGAACTAGAAAAAACTGCATCAAATATAAATCTGACATCAAGTTAAAATCCCTTCCCATCCTTTCCGGTTCTTTCCCTACTCATACTTTCCCTTCCCTCCCCATCCCTTCGAACTCACAAAGACAGTATAAAGGACTTCATTTTAAAGTCCTATAGACCCACTAGCAGTCCGGAGAAGACTTTGGTCTTTATTTTCTTCAGACTGAAATCACAGTTTCTCTTAGTTTCATTAAAGCATAAGCTGAGCTAGACCATCTCAAGGTTAATTAGCTTCTAGAAGTTAATTCCATGTTTGATAGACAGTACTAGAAGGTGAGGAAAAATAGAAAACCTGTCGCGTAGATAACTTTAAACAGTGGTCCATTACTACCAAACTCCGATACAGAAACACTAATGGAACTAATATTATAGGAAGATCAGACAAAGACCTTCAGACTTCAGTATTATCAGATTAAATGTAGAAGTTTATCCGTTTCTTCTGTCATTATTTTACTGACGTGCTTAAAGTCTGGCACACAACTTACTAGTTTGTATAGAAATTAAAAATATATATGTAATGGGAAAAAATGGATATATTAACAGTAATTATTCATTAAAGTTCTTTCAGATTACTACCAACGACCAGTGTGGCCTGCTTTCCATTTTGCCCAATACTTCTTCAAAAATTCTTTCTCCACATTCTTTTGTGGGCTTGGAATGGCATTTCCAGCTGCATAACCTGGACAAAGAAAGAAAAACAGTGCACATCAACCCTCAATCAGTTAATGCAGGTAGGAATTTAGGATACAAGTTAATGAAGTACGTTAGAAAAATCAAACACGATATGCATACTCATATTGTAACAAGTATGAGGAATTTAAAATTAATGGTAAATAACAACAGAACATAACTTCAGAATTCTCTCTCATCTATTGAAAACAACCCACTAACTGTTCAATTAAATAATAAGTTCAACAAAAATACATATATTTGGATATCATTAATTCTAGTAGTCTATTGAAAACATAACAGATGGGATCACTAGAATAATCTACCTCTAAAGAACATCTAACATCTTCAACAGAGGGCCATACAATTAGTGGCTCCCCCAGACCTAGAGGCATTTTATCTTCTGAGACTCCTGATGACATTGAAAATGCAAGCTCCGCCATCCACTTCTCATCCAAAGAACCTAGCGATGAAAACTGTAAAAAGGAGGAAATATGTAAAAGACACGGGAAGAATTGTTCAGATACCCATCGAAGCATAGAGAAATAAAACATCGTATATAAGAGAGAGATCAATACAGAAGCATATACTGTACTTAATAATTATTTTAAACGTGCATTGACATAGCCTAACTTACATAAGATTTTTGTGGGCAGCTAATATAACCTAGTCTGATTTCACAGGTTTAGTACCATTCGGGAATAGAAAGGATATCAAGTCTAATAGAGGTAGAGGGTGCCTTATTCTTATATAACAATGTAATGAGTATGATACAATTAAACAAGTTTACAGACAGAACCTATATCCAAGAACCTGTAAGAAAGGGGAGGTCTAGGAAGAAAATCCACAAAACTGAATCAGAAAGGTAGAAGTAGATACACAGGCCAAATAGAAGTAGCAGAATAAGGTGCAAGATTAATCAGTAGTCTAGTTTCACATATCTTACTGTATGTAGAATTTTCAAGCCACTTTACTTTAGCCAAACTACCTTATTGAGAGAGTTTGCAGTATTCACAAAATGGTCCAACTATCATATGTCTATTAAACCGAATGAAAAAGCTCACAAACTGCCTTTCAAGTAGAATACAAAGCATTAGCAGAATCTATTACTAAAATCATAATTTCCAAAGAATATTTAAAAAAAAGAATAACAAAGAGGTTTGTTGGTGGTGGGGATAGAGATTACCAACGAAATTATAACCTTTCTGAACAAATTCCAGAGCTTAATTATATCTCCCGAGTTCAGTTCAATCAAATTAAATAAATAAATACATTTATATCAAACCTGAGGAAAATTGGAGATGGGTCTGGAAGCTTGATTTATCTCAAAATCCCAGCTTCATTTAACGGAATACACAATATAAAAGACTTGAACATAAACATACTAAAGAAACTATTTTATGCCAGCATGCTCAAACAAAAGCTAAACAGAACATACACCCCACCCTAGTAAAGAACAAAGTAGTTTAAAAAATTATAAAAATCATTCTTTTATACACGAATTGAATCAGTATAGATACCAATATTTTAAAAATAGAAACTTAAACAAATTATACAAAACTCAATATCTATTGAAAGAACAAATCAACCAACAAGTTCAGCAAAAAAAGGGTAAAACTTGAATTCAACGACCCTAACTTATCCAAATAATTACATAAAACACAGTCCAATAGCATCAAATTAACATTCAAATCAATAAAATCGACCAACAAAAATTATATATACAGAAGTAGCATTAGAAAAAAAAATAAGAACAAGCAAGTAAAATTGAGTAAAAGGAAAAATAAAATTTAAAATATTGGGTAAAAACCAGTGTAAGAAATCCCTAGATCCTGGGAAAGTGAGAGAAAGATTCGACCTTGATAGAGAAGGAGGCACCATGAGGACGAAGACCTGGAAGATCAGAAGCACCGAAAGTGGATGAAGAATCGAATCGAGAGCCAATGATTCTAACACCTCGGTTAAGCACCGAAAGCGGATGAAGAAGACCATAAGGACGTAGACGTCGATGACTTGTGATGGATCAAACTTTGGCAGCTTTGCAGCAGAGATCGATAACTAGGGTTTGGTTTTCTGAGCGAAAGAGATTTGCCTTTGTGTTGGCAGTTTTGGGCCTATAAGAGGCTCCCATGTTTACGTCCGGTGAGTGTGCTAGGATTGGATACCTACCCACGAGGACGGAGATGGCATCTTTCCATACTGGCGGAGGTCCCTGTTGCTAAGGGTTTCACTCATAGTCGCCTACAACTGGAGTTGTTGACAGCTGATGTCTGTAAAAACCCAAAACCCTAATAAGACTCGTATGTGTAAAATTTCGTTATATAAATAAAAATTTTCCATTCTGAATGTGTTATGTGTTGAAATATACTTCGTTTAACAAATTTTACTAAATAAATTTTTGTCCGAAAAACGTCGTGCTTGACATCTCGTGCTTAATTTTTTTTTTACCATAATTGGACTTTTCGGTAAAATTATTTTGATAAGTTGCTTTGTCGTGCTGACACTAACAAAACACTTTGTCATGCTTGTTAGGATTAGTAAGAAATTTAGGTTAACAACCTTAGATTAACAAACCCTAACCCTAATTAGCAAAACCCTAACCCTCATTTGTAAATTAAACCCTAATTAGCTAAACTAACTCTAAGTAGCTTATCTTAACACCTAATCATGGTTAATAAACTTCAATTAGGTACTTATTAACATTACTTAACATTCCTAATCATTAGAAACAAAACTCTAATCATGATTAGTAGAGATTAAAGTCTAATTAAGCTACTAAACAAACCTAACTAGCTCATAAGTAGGTTAGGAGTCACCATTACAAGTTTCTAGGCTGCACATGACATGCTTGTAACTCCCAAGCATGATAATAGTCATAAGATCAGATCTTTGTAGAGGCAAGTTGCTCAAAAATGACCAAAAAGCCAAGTTGAAGAATTATATAAATAGGAACCTTAGGGTTGAGCAAACTCACGAAATTCATAAGCCTAGATACACTTATAAACCTGCCAAATCAAGCCTGGGTGATAGCAACAACAACATCAGAAGCTAGAATCACGATTTGCTCAAGAAAAGGTGCAAACCCTAGTTCATAATTAGCTCTTTGATCTTATGTTAGTTTTGTTGTTTAGATATTTGGAATTATGTATTAGCATGTTTGACAGTATGTTAGATGGGTAGAACACGTTTTCATAACATCTAGATGCCTTAATTAAGTGTTTTAAGAAATCTGGAAATTTTGAAAAACTAGGTCTGATAGCCGAATGTACGGGCCTATAGATTCATATGTGTTTTATGTTTTGGTCTGTTAATTGATTGGTATTTGTGGCTTATTAGTAGGTCTTTAATCTGAAAAAGAAAACAGGTTTAGTTGAACCATAGATTTCAAGTTATAAGCAGTCAAAGTGGGTTGACCGTTCACGGTTTTTGTTTTCTGGGTTGCCCAGAAAACTCAAGAATAGTCGAACCGGCTACTTTGACCAACCTGTTTAATCATCTTCTGTTTGTTATTATTTCAAGTTTTTGTTATAGATTAGTACCCTGTTATACATACTACATATCTATGATCTTCAATTGAACAAACAACGTATAGGTTTACTGGAATTAATGGTCAAAATTCGTTGACCAAACTTGACCAAGTTTTCTGGGTTTTCAAGAAAACTGAAGAACACGAAGAACATCGTTTGGCTGTACTTTGACTAGCATAATTAGAGACCTTAGAGTTATGCTTTGTTCATGTTAATGTTATATATATGTACCCTGACATATATACTACATGTTACAACAAACACAACACACATCTAATACACAGAATCAAAGATATTCAAGCCACAAAACCGTTGACCGACCATGACTACTGTTCTGGGTTGCCCAGAAACTCAAAAATAGCTCTGACAGTGACTTTGAGCTTCTATAACTTCTTGTTATATGTAAGTTAAAGCCTAAAATTTGTGTCATGTTGTACGACTGTATGAGTATTACAATATCAACTCTTAAACAAACCGAAAATCATCATCAGTAGCTTTATATTTAGTGGTCAAATTGGTCACTCGACCACGACCAAACTACTGCCCAGAAACTCAAGAATACCTAGAACGACACTTTCTGTCACTGAAGGGCTTTAGCGACAGACAGAAATTATTTTTCTAAAAATAAATTATAAAAATTAGAAATAATTAATAAATAAATATAAAATAATTATAAAAATAGTTTTAAAAATTATATTAAATAAATATAATTAATTTTTGATATTTTTACAAAAATTCAATAATTATTTTATTTTATTTAGATATTATTTATAATTAACTTATTAATAAAGTAATTAGAATAATTACTTATAAATACTAAATAATTATGGAAAAATAATATTAATGAAATAAAAATCATAACAAATGATTATAAATTATTTATAAATATTAAATAATATTTTTGTAAAATTTTAAGTAAATATTAATTACCTAAAAATAGAAATAAATGATTTAAAAATCATTTAAAAGATCAATAAATGTTTTAAAAATACTTTAAAACTTCTAAAAATATTATAAAGGATAATTAAATTATCTAAAAATATAATAAAATTTTGTCCATTTATCAAAGGTATTAAGAATTGGTATCAATACTAGCGTGTTAGATTTATATATATGAATATCGTAGGTACTTATTAACATTTGAATAGCATAACTTGACTGATCTACGCTCAGGCAAGTTCTCTATCCTTAAATCTTTTATAAAGTAAATTTCTTAAACCCTGTTTATTTATTTGACAAGATTTTTATCTTGATATGCTGTTGATATAATATACTACACCTACAATTGAATTACCTTCTTATTGTAAAGTTATTGCTATAGTTCCAGTATAACTAAGAAATGAATTGTTTATTCATATGATAATGTTTATTGAGCATAAAATGTTTTGTCAAACCAAATTATTTTTGTAAGACAATCCTAAACTGAAATTGGGTATCTCGTAAGGGATCGAAATTTGGTCAATTCATATATCGACAGTAATTTTGGTGTATTTTGAGCACTAGTAGGACGAGATGCATACTCCTAGGATGTTGAATAGGTTGATCTCCTATCTCACATCTGAACAAAAAAAATATCTAAGTCTTTGTGACTGATAGAAATAAAGAAAATTCCAGAAATGGTAACAACTATCGGTTGAAATTTGAATTGTTATATTTCTTAAAATCCTATATTGTTATAAATACATAACTTGCTGAGCATGTCATAGCTCACCCTTGCAAATTATTCCCTTTTTAGTTTTAGATGGTAATCCTAGAAAATCTGGAGTAGATAAAGGGAAGCGTTCCTACATAGATTAGATGATATTCTTGTCTGTTTGAATACCTTGTAATAAGAACTCATTATGAGAATCATGTAATCGAATCTTAATATTATGATATATATAACATCTTTTATTTTCGCAACCGTGTTTTCTTACATATATAGATGTAAAATTAGACTTCTTCGAATCTAGTTGATATCCTTGGGAATTATTTATCTGAGTGAGGGTGTTAATAGCATGGACTGTTCATGTTGTTATTAATACTCTGGATTTCGATAGATAGTTACTATCGATACGATAGTATAAATTCGCATTGCATAGACTATACATCTAGGTGAGGGTAACGGTAATATGGACTGTTCATGTTATTACTGGTACTCTGAATTTTGGATAGATAGACTCCAGTCACAGATACAGTTCATATATTCAAGTGAGGGTATCCACACACAGTAATAGTTCTCTTGAGAATTACCATCTGTTATGGTATACTATGAATCTTGAATCTATAGGAATTATATCTGATAGTCCCTCTATTTAATGTAATATTTTAATCAGATACCATGGGTGTATAGATTTAAATGCATTATATTAATTCGATGTAAACATCATATCGGATACTATGGGAGTATAGATATGGGAGTGTTACAATTTTGGTATCAGAGCCTCAAGGGTATAGATATAAGGAAAAGAAATATTAGTATATAGTCTTCTAGTCCATAAAATTTTTAAAATACATATAAAATATAACATTAAAAATATTATGTTGTGTAAAATTTCTTTACCAGTATTTATGGAGTTTTCTTTTATAGATGGTCAACTCCAATGCTGAAGAAATGGTGATAGTAAACAATCCACCGCAAATTGAGTCATTCATAGCTAGTGATGTAGAGGATGAAGAATTATTTCATGATCAGCAACTGTTAGATGCTGAGGAAGAGGGAGAACTAGTAGAAGGACAATTAATGAGAATTGATGAGCATGATGAAGCAATGGCATCATTAATGTAGATATCAGAAAATGATAAAAATTAAATGAAGTTTAGGGCAGATCTAGCTGAAGGAATGCTACTGCATGAGAGGGGTCATAGTCATCGACTGAAAGTACAACTGCACCATGCACATAGGAGCATGAGGGAAATTCAGTTAAGTTTTCTTAAAATATCTCTGGGGGTTCGAAATACTTTTAATGATTTGCAGCGCCGTGTAGCTCGATATCCGGTAGAGGAGAAGAAAACTGCTTATCTCATCAACCGATCTGTGGTTTGTCACATGATCCAGGATTCCTTTGATGCTATCAATGAATTCTAGAGAGTAGTATAGGTAGTTGAATGCTTTATATTAATATGAATAAAGAAGCATTCAAAGTTTGTAATGTAAACTGTACTTTGTAAGATAGTAGTATGTTTAATTTTGAAGTTGTTGTAAGACTATTGGGATATATATAAGCAATATGTTTTGTTATTTAAATTCTTATGTGAATCTTTGTTGTTGTTTTATAGAATCATGCTACCAACCAGAAGACCACAAAGAGAAATGAATAATGATAATAATTCTACCCAACAGTTAGTAGATATGATGTTAGGAGTTATAAACAGACCTGTGAACCAAAACACAACTTTAAAAGAATTTAAATTAGTTGGACCACCTGAGTATAAAGGTACATCAAAACCTATAGATGCACAAATTTGGATTTCTGAGATAGAGAAATTCTTCCTAGTAACCAATGTTAGTAATAACCAAAAGGCAACTTTTGCAACCTTTTCCTTGAAGGGTGAGGCTAATTATTGGTGGGAATCAACCAAAGGTCGGGTAGAAACTGAAATTATTCCTTGGGATAGATTTAAAGAGTTATTTTTTGAAAACTATTTTTCCCAATCCCTAAAAGACCGAATGGAAATAAAATTTTTGGACTTAAAATAAGGAGATCTTACTGTAACCCGGTATAAAGCTAAGTTTAATGAACTGTCCAGATTTGCTCCTCATCAAGTAACCACTGAACTTAGAAAGACTCGTAGGTTTCAGAAAGGTTTAAAACCTCAGATTTAGAGTAGATTGTCAGTGATTCAAATAAAAACTTTCTCTGAAATACTAGAGAAGGCCACTATAGCCAAAAGTGAGAATGAAAGTCTTGTTAAGTTTTATCAAGACAAGCGAAGTCAGAATGAAAAAGGAAAAATTAGGACAGAACCCAGTTCAGGTGGGTTTAATAACAAATGTAAATGGGATAATTCTTTTTCTAACAACCCAGGGAAAAAGATAGGAAATACTAATAACAATTTTAGTAATAATAATATTAAACCTTGTCCTAATTGTGGTAAGAAACATAGAGGAGAATGTCTTCTTAACAAATGTTTTAATTAAGGACAGTCAGGACATTATTATCCACAGTGTCCTCTTCCAAGGAAAAATAAATGTTTTAATTGTGGTTCATTGGACCATTTTTCTAAGAACTGTCCCAAACCTAAGAATCAAGGAGGAAAAGGGGTTAGAATACCAGAGAATAATTAATCAACAGTAGCTACAGTTGGGGTTCAGAATCGGCCTACCGCAAGAACATTTAATATGTCGGTGAGGGATGTTGTTGCTTCACAGGACGTGGTGACAGGTATCATCCCTATCAACACTTTAAATGCATGTCTTATTCGATTCTGGTGCTACTTGTTCGTTTGTGTCTAGAAATTTCTCTACAAACTTGAATATGCCTTGTGAAAATTTAGACAAACCATTTTGTGTAGAAATTGCTAATAATAAAAGAATTCCGGTTAAGACCATATATAGAAACTGTAGTGTGATAATAAAAGGACATTATTTTAAGGTAGATTTGATACTAATTCAGTTGGGAGAATTTGATGTTATTCTAGGAATGGATTGGTTAGTTAATCATAATGCGATGATTGATTGTCATCAAAAATGTATTAACCTTTTGACTGCTTTGAAGTCAAAGGTAGTGTTGAACGATAGTTGTACCTAAGCAATTTCGATGTTTGACTATAGTTCAGGCAGAAAGATTACTTAGAAAGGGTTGTTTAGAATATTTGGCCTATATAGTTGATACTCGACAGGAAGGAGTAAAACTAGATCAAATACCTATAGTTAAGGAATTTCCCGATGTATTTTCGGATGACTTACTAGGTTTGCCTCTAGATAGGGAAATTGAGTTCGTCATTGATCTTGCACCAGGAACGACACCAGTTTCTAAGGCACCGTACAGAATGGCACCTATAGAGCTGAAAGAGTTACTTGTACAATTACAGAAACTCTTAGATAAAAAGTACATATAACCTAGTATTTCACCCTGGGGAGCACCAGTTTTGTTTGTAAAGAAGAAGGATAGAACTATGAGGTTATGTATAGATTATAGGGAGCTAAATAAGTTAACTATTAAAAATAAATATCCTTTACCAAGAATTGATGATTTGTTTGACCAATTCAAAGGGGCCAAACATTTTTCAAAAATTGACCTTAGAACATGTTATCATCAATTAAAGGTAAGAAAGGAGGATGTACCGAAAACAGCGTTTAGGACACTCTATGGACATTATGAGTTTCTTGTGATGTCCTTCGGATTGACAAATGCACCGGCAACATTTATTGATTTAATGAATCGAGTATTTAAATCATGCTTGGACAAATTTGTTGTAGTGTTTATCGATGATATCCTGGTATACTCGAAAACACGGGAAGAGCATGCTGAACACTTGAGAGTCATTTTGGAGAAATTACAAAAGGAAAAACTTTATGCAAAGTTTTCCAAGTGTGAATTCTGCTTAAAGAGAGTTCAATTTTTTGGTCATGTAATTGACAAAGATGGAATATCTGTAGGTCCAACTAAGATCGAAATAGTTGTGAATTGGGAACAACCAACAACTCCAACAGAAGTACGAAGTTTTCTCGGTTTAGCGGGTTATTATCGACGGTTTATAAAAGATTTTTCAAAAATAGCAACCCTATTAACCAATTTAACTCGAAAGACGGTGAAATATGTCTGGACAGATAAATATGAGGAAAGCTTCCAAGAGTTGAAGAAGTGACTGAGCATGGCTCCAGTGTTATCCTTACCTGATGATACAGGGGGCCTTGTAGTATATAGTGATGCATCACATAGAGGATTAGGGTGTATGTTGATGCAACATGGGAAAATGATAGCTTATGCATCACTGACACCTCAAAGATTATGAGAAGAGGTATCCTACTCATGATTTAGATTTAGCCGCGGTAGTTTTTGCTCTAAAAATTTGGAGACATTACTTATACGGGGAGAAGTGTGAAATATATACAGATCATAAAAGTTTGAAATATATTTTTACACAAAGGGAACTAAATTTAAGGCAGAGAAGATGGTTAGAACTGATAAAGGATTTTGACTGTGAAATCTTATATCATCCCGGCAAAGCAAATGTCGTAGCTGATGCATTAAGTAGAAAGAATCAGGAAAAATTGAATATATTAACCACCAATGATAGGTTAATAAAAGAGTTTGAAAATTTAAGAATTTAGGTGGAATGTCCAACTACCTCTACCCAACAATTATATAGTTTAGAGGGAGTTTCATCTCTGCTTAACAAAGTCAAAGAGATACAGGAAAAGGATGAAGAGTGTCAGAAATACAAGTCTAATATAACTCACGACAAGTATAACAAATTCAGAATAGATAAGGATGGGATAATAAGATATGAGAATAGAATCTGGGTTCCATTAAACCAAGCTTTAAAAGATGAAATTTTGAACGAAACTCATAATTCTAAATTTGCCATACATCCTGGCAGTACTAAAATGTTCAAAGATTTAAGTCAACACTTTTGGTGGTCGAATATTTAAAGAGAAATAGCTGAATGGGTAAGTAAATGTCTCACGTGTCAAAGGGTTAAGGCTGAGCATCAGAAGCCAAGCGGTTTACTTCAACCCTTACCAATCCCTGAGTGGAAGTGGGAACATATAACCATGGACTTTGTAGTTGGCCTTCCAACTACACAAAAAGGCCATAATGCCATTTGGGTAATAGTTGACCGTTTAACTAAATCCGCTAACTTTTTACCTATTAAAAGTACTCATAACTTGGATCACCTTGCCAAATTGTATATTAATAAAATTATCTCTAGGCATGGAGTACCTGTTTCCATAGTATAAGATTAAGATCCATATTTTACTTTAAATTTTTGGAAAAGCCTTCAGAAAAATTTAGGAACACAATTAATACTAAGTACAGCCTATCATCCTCAAACTGATGGACAGAGTGAGAGAACAATACAAACATTAGAGGATATGTTGAGAACATGTGTTATAGACTTCAAAGGAATTCGGGAAGATCAGTTACCTTTAGTCGAATTTGCCTACAACAATAGTTATCATGCTAGCATAGGTATGCCACCATATGAAGCCTTATACGGAAGGAAGTGTAGAACACCTATGTGTTGGGATGAAGTCGGGGAAAGACAAATGTTGGGACCTGAAATAATTCAATAAACAACTGAAACTATCAGAATCATACGTAAACGATTACAAGCATCTCAAGATCGACAAAGAAAATATGCTGATCCACATCGTCAACAACGAAATTTTAGTGTAGGAAGCCACGTATTCTTGAAAGTATCTCCTTGGAAGGGAAAGATACGTTTTGGCAGGAAAGGAAAACTAAGTCCGAGGTTCATTGGACCTTTTGAAATTTTGAGAAGAATTGGTGAAGTTGCTTATGAAATAGCACTACCTCCCGAGTTAAACCATATCCATAATGTGTTTCATGTGTTCGTTTTATGACCATACAAACCTGATTATAAACACGTTATAAATTATGAACCAATCTAAATAGAAGAAGATCTTTCTTATGTAGAAGAACCTGTGAAGATCGTCGACCGTAAAGAGCAAGCTGTCCTCCGAAATAAAGTGATAGCATCAGTTAAAGTGATATGGAGAAATCAGAACGTTGAAGAAGCTACATGGGAGCTTGAAGATAAAATGCGCGAGAATTATCCTCAATTATTTACCTAAACTTTTACTGTAATTTTGAGGACGAAATTCTTATTAGTGGGGGTGAATGTAAAAACCCAAAATCCTAATAAGACTCGTATGTGTAAAATTTCGTTATATAAATAAAATTTCTCGTAGGCACGTTCTTGGGCTTGGACCTATTAATTTCAGACATTTTTACCTTGTTACAGTGTTTTTCTATATAAAACAAATTCTTATATTTTATTTGTAGAATTTGAATTCTTCATCTGGCTTAGCTGGTGATTTCTTTTATACTAAGATACTGAAGTTCTGATTCATCAAAGTTAGTTATTAATCATACAATCTACTTATCTAACGAAATGTTCTTTTTGGTGAAATTAATGAAATTTCTTTAATAGTTTTATGTAGAACCTTGAACACGTGCTAAAAAATTTCATTATTTTTAGTGGATCTTATTCTTAATGCTATATGTTGATCTTGTCGTACTATTTTGTTGTATCTATTTTTCAATTGTCTCAAGACTCCATGATGGCATATATCTCCTGTTAGTTTACCCTGCATCATATACATACTTTAGAGTTGTAATGGTTCATCTGGTTGGGCTTGTCGAGTTATTGTGATCCCCAGTGACTTTTCGACATTCAAATGATTATGATAAATTGATGGTCAATTCTTATATGAAGACAAGAATTGGATATAGTTCGAGCTATGCTGGATCGTATATTATTTGAATGTCATACATGGTTGAAAAAACAATGAGTTATGAGATAATTGTTGTTATCCACTGCAAGGTTTCTTATAGCCTTTTCAATCTGCAAGAGAAAGATATACAAGTTATAAGGAGGAATTATCCATCACCAATTGTTGGTCTATAAATTTATCATAATTTGATTTGTATGTCATTCTTTTATGGCTTGCTGAGGACATGTTGATTAATCTAGATAACAATCTACCATATTCTTATTATATTTTAATTTATTAATTGTATGTACATATTTATTATTAAAAAATTAAATAATCCCGCCGCAACGCGCGGGTTTGTATCTAGTTTAGCCTAAAACATATAACAATTTCTGGTGCCAACCTAGGAGATCATTAAAAATTCACAAAGAAAGCGTATATCCAATAAACGTATTTGAAATTACAAAATACACAAGAAGAAAATATTGATACGTATCACTTACCTTGGATCTGATGTGACTAATTTCTTCTTCAATAGCGTTTGAATCCATGGGAGGATCCATCTCAGGGTAGTGGGGTCAATTGACCCCACTGAATTTTTGGGAGTTAATTTTTAATTTGATTTTTATTTTATAAAATGTTTAGTGAAAATAAAAAATTCAGACTAAAAGACTATTAAATGTCTCAAATTTTTACTAATACCAACACTCCACTCTTTTATATTGTTTAGTAACTTACATTGAACATGATATTTTTGCCGCTATTGAAATGAGACTATCATCACGATAGTTTCAAACAATGAAATCTTGAAAAATGTTATTATAAATAATATTGTAATAATATTATTTAGTTTTGTAATTTATTTTAGAGGACACGAGAAGTGTCTCTTATAATAACAGTGTTTTAAAAAATTATAAAATATCATTTTATATATAATATAAGACCGAGGAAGTGTATTAAATTACATAAAATAATATCAATTTTATATGATAGCTCATACAATTATTTGCAATATCCCTCGCATTCTGTCTTTTTTTTATTTTTTTATAAATTTTTATTAACGGGCCGGATCCGCACCTGTTTGAATCTGTATCCTCTTCTACTCTGTAGCCTGCCAAGTTCTCTTTCGACAATTCCCTTAAACCATTTTGGTTTCCCTACCAAAAACATTATATATCCAATAATAAATCCCAAGACAGTTCCACATCCATACCCCATCAATACTGCTTTTCAAGTAAAACCATCCATGAAATCTGAATCATTTTCTTCTTGCACAACTGGAGGTATTTCACCTTTTTCACACTCGCTCAATGGAAATTCAGACAATGTTAAATTCGCGTAATACGAATCGTTCAAAAAAGTTTGAAATTGTGATCCTGAAAGAATACGACCTCTGAGATGATTGTAGGAGAGATTTAGTTTTTCAAGAAAATTTAGATTAGCCAGCTCTTGAGGAATCTCTCCTACGAGTTGGTTGGAATTAAGGTCTAGCGATTCGAGCACCGATAGATTTTCCAAAAGTGAAGGAATGCGACCAACGAGGCTGTTATGGGATAAATTTAGCTGTCGGAGGAATTTGAGATTTCCGATTATATCTGGAATCTCACCTTTGAAATTGTTGCTAGACAGATCGATAGTTGTGAGGGTAGTTAGAATTCTCTCGAGCTCAATGATCACTCCTTTCATCACCAATATCACTGAAATATTAACCATTCCCCAAATATTCCGCTTTTTTGTATTTTCATCAGCATATTTCATTGTTATGAAATTTTTGAAAAATAATTCTGGTAGAAGGCCAGAAAACTCATTGCAAGAAAGATCGATGATTCGCAGCTTGGGAAAAGGATTTTTAGTCATGGAGGTGGTGTTTATTGGACCGTGGAATCTATTAAAGCTCAAGACAAGAACATACAGCTCCGGAAGAGTTCCCAACCAGTTTGGGAAAGTATCATTTATCTGATTTTTCCCAAGATCAAGAACTTCTAACCGACTACAATTTGCCAACGAACTTGGGACACCTCCTCTTAAATGACTGTTGTGCAAATTAAGACTCCTCAAGGGGTTTCCCTTTGCAAATGTGGAGGGAATCGTCCCGCGAAAGTTATTCTTACGCAGGTCTACATCCTCAAGGAATTGAAAAGTTCCAAACACATTAGGATTCTTTCCACTGAATTCATTATTTGATAGATCTATGACACGCAGATTGAGAAAATGATATTTAGTCTTGGAAATGTTGGATATAAAAATTGGACCATAAAATTCATTAAATCTCAAGATAAGAAACTGCAACTGCGAAAGAGTTTCCAACCATCGGGGAAATGTATCTTTTAATTTGTTGCTTCCGAGATCAATACTCTCTACATACGTACAATTTCCCAAGTTAGGCACCATTCCTTCGAATCGATTGCCCTGCAAATTGAGAGAATTCAATTTGTTCAAGCTTGCTAAAGTTGATGGAATGGTACCGTGAAAGTGATTCATCGATAGATCTAAGATTGAGAGGCTATCACTGAGATTCCCAAGACGATGCGGAAGTACACCATTAAAGTTGTTGCTCGACATGTAAAGAAATTCAAGGCTGCTAGAATTGCATATCCACAAGAATATTGATTTCTCAAGAAAATTCGAACTAAGATTAAGATACCTTAATGAATCCCTCCACTTGGACGGAACCCATTCAGGAACTTGGCCATGAATTTGGTTGTTGGATAGGTTTAGCCAGACTAGGTTCTCCATGGCTCTCAAGAAATATGGGAATTCCTTTATCTTGAGAGAAGACAGTTCAAGGGTTCTGAGGTTGGGGAAGGTAGTGTTGTTAGCGGTGCTCAACCTCACTGATAGGTTGTTATTGTATGAAAGTGACAACCACTCAATTTAAGTTTTTTTAGGCTCGAAAATATTTCAATATCTATGTTGCCGCTCAACTTGTTCCAACCAAGATACAAAGAACGCAAGTCTACCTGTTGAAAAATTGATTGTGGAACGAAACCACTTAGTTCATTATCATTTAAACGAATGTCTACAAGTGAGTTGGACTTGAATTGAAACTCACTCAGTTGACACTTAAGTTGATTAAATTCAATATCTAAATACTCCAACAACGGAAGATCAAATATCCAAGACGGTATTGTCCCATTGAGCGAGTTGCCAAATAAACTGAGACGGGTTAGTTTTTGAAGGCCAGTGATGTTTGACGGTAGGGGCCCCATTAGCGAGCTTTCTGACAAGTCCAAAAAAATAAGTTGGCTCAGATTGGCAACCCAAGAGGGAAAGGGACCAGTAGTCAACTTGTTACCTACGAGTGAGAGATATCTCAAGTGTACGAGGTTTGCGAAACCATTAAGAATTTGACCTTGTAGATGGTTTATAGATAGATCTAGCTCAGTTAGATGCGTAAGATTTGAGATGAATTTAGGAATGGAACCTGACAAATCACAGAAAGCGAGATTCAATGATTTCAAAGACTTGAGATAGCCGACTACATCTGGTACTTCTGATAACATTGTGAATGAAAGATCCAACTCCCGCAGACTAGTAATACAGGAACCATTACTAGCGCTCAAGTTGGATTGTGGTAAAACACCGGTGACATTACTGTTACCACATAACCTTAATGTTTTCAAGTTCAGAAGAATGAAGATTTCATGCGGCAATTCCCCCCGCAATCGAGTGTAAGAAAGATCGAGAATTGTGAGAGAAGAAGATGAAGAAAGATTACTTGGTAAAAATGAATTTATGGGAACATAAGCAAGAGAAAGGTGTCTCAATTGGGTAAGATTATGGAAGAGAAACTTTAGCTGAAATTCGGTATTACTATCATAGCGATAGCGATAGCGATAGCGATAGCGATAGCGATAGCGATAGCGATAGCGATAGCGATAGCGATAGCGATTGCGAGAAAGATCGAGTGAAACCAGTTTGGAGAGATGCGATATTTTCGAGGGGAGTGGGCCTGAAAAATTCGAGCGAGAGAGGTTGAGATGTGTCAAACTAGTTGTAAATCGGTCGAATTCGCGCGGTATCATGGATCCACTGAAATCATTGTAAGCAAGGTTGAGCCTCTGGAGTTGAGGAAGCTGGAAGAGGCTACTGTTGGAATGAAGGACTCCCACTAGCTGGCTGCAACTGAGGTCGAGCCCGATTACGTCCCCCGTCAATGGATTACATGCAACCCCGTACCATTTGCAACAATCAGAACACATTTTCCACTGATTTGTCTTTGGATAAGGAGAAGTATTACCATACTCACCACAACCCGAAGCAGCAGAACTATTTATGCTCAGCCTTTGCTTAAATTGAAACAAAGCAAGCATTTGTTTAGCGGGACACATATGATTATCACGATCAGAGGAAAAGGAGATGACAAAATGATGAAGTTGTAAGAAGATGATTAGGAGGTGGATTGGAGTAAGTAATAGTACTGATGACTGCCCCATTTTTAATTGTGTAATTAATTAACACTTATGCAGCTTAGTTATAGGAGGTGGTATACATGCATCCTATTGTTGGTTAACAACCGGTCCTCTCTCCATTAATTGCCTTGCCCATTGAAAATTCAACCTTCCACCAACCCTTGAATTTTGCTGTTACTGTTACTTTATCTGAAATTTTTATGGGTTGGACCACAATTCCTCAATACTGGCAACATTTTCTTGTAGCTGATAAAATTAAGTGATTTAAATTGGGACATCCATGTTTTTATACTGCTATTTTTCTTTTTTTCTCTAATCAACTTGAGTAGAATTGAATTAATGTATTTTCCTCTAAGCAGTAGGGTTGCACTGAGAGCATGTGAGTGTCTGTTTGGGTAAACTAAGATCCAGCTTTTAGATATTTCCAAGTTTCTTGCTAGCTAGCTGCTGGTAAGTTAAGAGCTATGTTACACAGATTTGATGGTAATTTCAGATAAAGTAACAGTAACAGCAAAATTCAAGGGTTGGTGGAAGGTTGAATATTCAATGGGCAGGGCAATTAATGGAGAGAGAACCGGTTGTTGACCAACAATAGGATGCATGTATACCACCTCCTATAAATAAGCTGCATAAATGTTAATTAATTACACAATTAAAAATGGGGCAGTCATCAGTACTACTACTTACTCCAATCCACCTCCTAGTCATCATTTTGTCATCTCCTTTTCCTCTGTTCGTGATAATCATTTGTGTCCCGATAAACAAATGCTTTCTTTATTTCAATTTAAGCAAAGGCTGAGCATAAATAGTTCTGCTGCTTCGGGTTGTGGTGAGTATGGTAATATTTCTCCTTATCCAAAGACAAATCAGTGGAAAATGAGTTCTGATTGTTGCAAATGGTACGGGGTTGCATGTAATCCGTTGACGGGGGACATAATCGGGCGTGACCTCAGTTACAGCCAGCTAGTGGGAGTCCTTCATTCCAACAGTAGCCTCTTCCAGCTTCCTCAACTCTAGAGGTTCAACCTTGCTTACAATGATTTCAGTGGATCCATGATACCGCGTGAATTCGGCCGATTTGCAACTAGTTTGACACATATCAACCTCACTCGCTCGAATTTTTCAGGCCCACTCCCCTCGGAAATATCGCATCTCTCCAAACTGGTTTCACTCGATCTCTCTCGCAATCGCTATCGCTATCGTAATCTCATTCTCAATGATAGTAATACCAAATTTCAGCTCAAGTTTCTCTTCCATAATCTTACCCAATTGAGACACCTTTCTCTTGCTTATGTTCCCATAAATTCAGTTTTACCCAGTAATCTTTCTTCATCTTCTTCTCTCACAATTCTAGATCTTTCTTACACTCGATTGCGCGGGGAATTGCCGCATGAAATCTTCATTCTTCCGAACTTGAAAACATTAAGGTTATGTGGTAACAGTAATATTGTCACCGGTGTTTTACCACAATCCAACTTGAGCGCTAGTAATGGTTCCTGTATTACTAGTCTGCGGGAGTTGGATCTTTCATTCACAATGTTATCAGAAGTACCAGATGTAGTCGGCTCTCTCGAGTCTTTGAAATCATTGAATCTCACTTTCTGTGATTTGTCAGGTTCCATTCCTAAATTCATCTCAAATCTTACGCATCTAACTGAGCTAGATCTATCTATAAACCATCTACAAGGTCAAATTCCTAATGGTTTCGCAAACCTCGTACACTTGAGATATCTCTCACTCGGAGGTAACAAGTTGACTACTGGTCCCTTTCCCTCTTGGGTTGACAATCTGAGCCAACTTATTTTTTTGGACTTGTCAGAAAGCTCGCTAATGGGGCCCCTGTCATCCAACATCAGTGGCCTTCAAAAACTAACCCGTCTCAGTTTATTTGGCAACTCGCTCAATGGGACAATACCGTCTTGGATAATAGATCTTCCGTTGTTGGAGTATTTAGATCTTGAATTTAATCAACTCAAGTGTCAACTGAGTGAGTTTTAATTCAAGTCCAACTCACTTGTAGACATTCGTTTAAATGATAATGAACTAAGTGGTTTCGTTCCACAATCAATTTTTTAACAGGGGGACCTGCGTTTTTCGTATCTTGGTTGGAACAAGTTGAGCGGCAACATAGAGATTGAAATATTTTCGAGCCTAAAAAAACTTAAGTGGTTGTCACTTTCATACAATAACAACCTATCAGTGAGGTTGAGCACCACTAACAACACTACCTTCCCCAACCTCAGAACCCTTGAACTATCTTCACTCAAGATAAAGGAATTCCCATATTTTTTGAGAGCCATAGAGAACCTAGTCTGGCTAGACCTATCCAACAACCAAATTCATGGCCGAGTTCCTGAGTGGGTTCCGTCCAAGTGGAGGGTTTCATTAAGGTATCTTAATCGTAGTTCGAATTTTCTTGAGAAATCAATATTCTTGTGGATATGCAATTCTAACATCCTTGAATTTCTTTACATGTCGAGCAACAACTTTAGTGGTGTACTTCCGCATTGTCTTGGGAATCTCAGTGATAGCCTCTCAATCTTAGATCTATCGATGAATCACTTTCACGGTACCATTCTATCAACTTTAGCAAGCTTGAACAAATTGAATTCTCTCAATTTGCAGGGCAATCGATTCGAAGGAATGGTGCCTAACTTGGGAAATTGTACGTATGTAGAGAGTATTGATCTCGGAAGCAACAAATTAAAAGATACATTTCCCCGATGGTTGGAAACTCTTTCGCAGTTGCAGTTTCTTATCTTGAGATTCAATGAATTTCATGGTCCAATTTTTATATCTAACATTTCCAAGACTAAATATCCTTTTCTCAATCTGCGTGTCATGGATCTATCAAATAATGAATTCAGTGGAAAGAATCCTAATGTGTTTGGAACTTTTCAATTCCTTGAGGATGTAGACCTGCGTAAGAATAACTTTCGCGGGACGATTCCCTCCACATTTGCAAAGGGAAACCCCTTGAGGAGTCTTAATTTGCACGACAGTCATTTAAGAGGAGGTGTCCCAAGTTCGTTGGCAAATTGTAGTCGGTTAGAAGTTCTTGATCTTGGGAAAAATCAGATAAATGATACTTTCCCAAACTGGTTGGGAACTCTTCCGGAGCTGCATGTTCTTGTCTTGAGCTTTAATAGATTCCACGGTCCAATAAACACCACCTCCATGACTAAAAATCCTTTTCCCAAGCTGCGAATCATCGATCTTTCTTGCAATGAGTTTTCTGGCCTTCTACCAGAATTATTTTTCAAAAATTTCATAGCAATGAAATATGTTGATGAAAATAACAAAAAGCGGAATATTTGGGGAATGGTTATTATTTCAGTGATATTGGTGATGAAAGGAGTGATCATTGAGCTCGAGAGAATTCTAACTACCCTCACAACTATCGATCTGTCTAGCAACAATTTCAAAGGTGAGATTCCAGATATAATCGGAAATCTCAAATTCCTCCGACAGCTAAATTTATCCCATAACAGCCTCGAATCGCTAGACCTTAATTCCAACCAACTTGTAGGAGAGATTCCTCAAGAGCTGGCTAATCTAAATTTTCTTGAAAAACTAAATCTCTCCTACAATCATCTTAGAGGTCGTATTCCTTCAGGATCACAATTTCAAACTTTTTTGAACGATTCGTATTACGGGAATTTAGCATTGTGTGAATTTCCATTGAGCGAGTGTGAAAAAGGTGAAATACCTCCAGTTGTGCAAGAAGAAAATGATTTAGATTTCATGGATGGTTTTACTTGGAAAGCAGTATTGATGGGGTATGGATGTGGAACTGTCTTGGGATTTATTATTGGATATATAATGTTTTTGGTAGGGAAACCAAAATGGTTTACGAGAATTGTCGAAAGAGAACTTGGCAGGCTACAGAGTAGAAGAGGATACAGATTCAAACAGGTGCGGATCCGGCCCGTTAATAAAAATTTATAAAAAAATAAAAAAAAAGACAGAATGCGAGGGATATTGCAAATAATTGTATGAGCTATCATATAAAATTGATATTATTTTATGTAATTTAATACACTTACTCGATCTTATATTATATATAAAATGATATTTTATAATTTTTTAAAACACTGTTATTATAAGATACACTTCTCGTGTCCTCTAAAATAAATTACAAAACTAAATAATATTGTAACAATATTATTTATAATAACATTTTTCAAGATTTCATTGTTTGAAACTATCGTGATGATAGTCTCATTTCAATAGCGGCAAAAATATCATGTTCAATGTAAGTTACTAAACAATATAAAAGAGTGGAGTGTTGGTATTAGTAAAAATTTGAGACATTTAATAGTCTTTTAGTCTGAATTTTTTATTTTCACTAAACATTTTATAAAATAAAAATCAAATTAAAAATTAACTCCCAAAAATTCAGTGGGGTCAATTGACCCCACTACCCTGAGATGGATCCGCCCATGGATTCAAACGCTATGGAAGAAGAAATTAGTCACATCTGATCCAAGGTAAGTGATACGTATCAATATTTTCTTCTTGTGTATTTTGTAATTTCAAATACGTTTATTGGATATACGCTTTCTTTGTGAATTTTTAATGATCTCCTAGGTTGGCACCAGAAATTGTTATATGTTTTAGGCTAAACTAGATACATGAATTAAAAAATACAAGTGAAACTAAATTTCTTTCAAAGACAATGAGACTGAACTTGCACTCAGAGGCCTAGCCTTTGCAGATAATATTGACTTTGAAGCATAGTAGATGTAGGTAACTTGGAAACTTCGTAAATAGAACAAGTCAAACCTCTGCTAGTTTGTCAAAATCAAAATAACGGTTTTTAGAACCACGACTGCCTGCAAGCTTAGATGGTTGCGATTCCACTGGGACCCCCTACAACAAACAAAAGTAAAATACCCAATGAGAAACCAGCAAAAATACAAAAAGAGCAATCTCTCAACAAAAATGCATACCATCATAACACACCTTCTCTCTAACATATCGTGGTAGAGCAATTGATAGCAGTACAGATATATACTCAATAATCTCAGTACAAATGTTTTGTTTATTTAATTGTATACAACATCCACTACATAATCTCTGTATATAGTTTCCCAAGCATTCCCATAACAACCCAGACATACCTGATAAACAAGAGGGGACTTTCGAAACTCTTGATCAAAAATACACTCCTGCAGAACAGTACGCAACTTCATATGCCCCCACTTTTTCAAATTAGGACCTGAATGATATCCAGGGACAAATGCAATTAACCTGACCTGGAATGATGGAAGAATTGAACTTTTAGAAATAAATTACTAGAATACAGTATTCAGAATATGAAAACATATATGTATTTCAATATATATTTGCCAAGGGTAAATGCTGCTCACGTAAATGTTGCTCACCTATCCTTGAGAAGTAAGATCATAATATTTAGAAACAAATATTTAGGTACTTGATCGAATTTGAGGTTTGAGGAAATAACATATTTATAGACTAACGATTCAATTGAAAAAGATGAGCACAACCTTAGTTGTCCAAGAATAAGTTTCTGTCCCGAGAGAAGAAGTTGACTGCTGTATTAGGTATAATGCAGTAAAATGCCTAATCATCTTTTTATGAGGCATCGCGCGACTGAAACAATGAAAGGCTAATTGTCAGCATATCATTACAAGTTAATAATCTTAGAGCTGCTTACTTTATGTATTAGGTGACACAGAGAAGGCTTAACAATTATGACTTGTAACACTACAATCCGACTCGCAGAAGAAATAGAAATTGAAAAATAAGACACCAAATATTATCATCTTATAAAGGGAATCAAGCACTTATTCAAGTGAACTAGAAAAAACTGCATCAAATATAAATCTGACATCAAGTTAAAATCCCTTCCCATCCTTTCCGGTTCTTTCTCTACTCATACTTTCCCTTCCCTCCCCATCCCTTCGAACTCACAAAGACAGTATAAAGGACTTCATTTTAAAGTCCTATAGACCCACTAGCAGTCCGGAGAAGACTTTGGTCTTTATTTTCTTTAGACTGAAATCACAGTTTCTCTTAGTTTCATTAAAGCATAAGCTGAGCTAGACCATCTCAAGGTTAATTAGCTTCTAGAAGTTAATTCCATGTTTGATGGACAGTACTAGAAGGTGAGGAAAAATAGAAAACCTGTCGCGTAGATAACTTTAAACAGTGGTCCATTACTACCAAACTCCGATACAGAAACACTAATGGAACTAATATTATAGGAAGATCAGACAAAGACCTTCAGACTTCAGTATTATCAGATTAAATGTAGAAGTTTATCCGTTTCTTCTGTCATTATTGTACTGACGTGCTTAAAGTCTTTATAGAAATTAAAAATATATATGTAATGGGAAAAAATGGATATATTAACAGTAATTATTCATTAAAGTTCTTTCAGATATGAGACTACCAACGACCAGTGTGGCCTGCTTTCCATTTTGCCCAATACTTCTTCAAAAATTCTTTCTCCACATTCTTTTGTGGGCTTGGAATGGCATTTCCAGCTGCATAACCTGGACAAAGAAAGAAAAACAGTGCACAGCAACCCTCAATCAGTTAATGCAGGTAGGAATTTAGGATACAAGTTAATGAAGTATGTTGGAAAAATCAAACACGATATGCATACCCATATGGTAACAAGTATGAGGAATTTAAAATTAATGGTAAATAACAACAGAACATAACTTCAGAATTCTCTCACATCTATTGAAAACAACCCACTAACTGTTTAATTAAATAATAAGTTCAACAAAAATACATATATTTGGATATCATTAATTCTAGCAGTCTATTGAAAACATAACAGATGGGATCACTAGAATAATCTACCTCTAAAGAACATCTAACATCTTCAACAGAGGGCCATACAATTAGTGGCTCCCCCAGACCTAGAGGCATTTTATCTTCTGAGACTCCTGATGACATTGAAAATGCAAGCTCCGCCATCCACTTCTCATCCAAAGAACCTAGCGATGAAAACTGTAAAAAGGAGGAAATATGTAAAAGACACGGGAAGAATTGTTCAGATACCCATCGAAGCATAGAGAAATAAAACATCGTATATAAGAGAGAGATCAATACAGAAGCATATACTGTACTTAATAATTATTTTAAACGTGCATTGACATAGCCTAACTAACATAAGATTTTTGTGGGCAGCTAATATAACCTAGTCTGATTTCACAGGTTTAGTACCATTCGGGAATAGAAAGGATATCAAGTCTAATAGAGGTAGAGGGTGCCTTATTCTTATATAACAATGTAATGAGTATGATACAATTAAACAAGTTTACAGACAGAACCTCTATCCAATAACCTGTAAGAAAGGGGAGGTCTAGGAAGAAAATCCACAAAACTGAATCAGAAAGGTAGAAGTAGATACACAGGCCAAATAGAAGTAGCAGAATAAGGTGCAAGATTAATCAGTAGTCTAGTTTCACATATCTTTCTGTATGTAGAATTTTTAAGCCACTTTACTTTAGCCAAACTACCTTATTAAGAGAGTTTGCAGTATTCACAAAATGGTCCAACTATCATATGTCTATTAAACCGAATGAAAAAGCTCACAAACTGCCTTTCAAGTAGAATACAAAGCATTAGCAGAATCTATTACTAAAATCATAATTTCCAAAGAATATTTAAAAAAAAGAATAACAAAGAGGTTTGTTGGTGGTGGGGATAGAGATTACCAACGAAATTATAACATTTCTGAACAAATTCCAGAGCTTAATTATATCTCCCGAGTTCAGTTCAATCAAATTAAATAAATAAATACATTTATATCAAACCTGAGGAAAATTGGAGATGGGTTTGGAAGCTTGATTTATATCAAAATCCCAGCTTCATTTAACGGAATACACAATATAAAAGACTTAAACATAAACATACTAAAGAAACTGTTTTATGCCAGCATGCTCAAACAAAAGCTAAATAGAACATACACCCCACCCCAGTAAAGAACAAAGTAGTTTAAAAAATGATAAAAATCATTCTTTTATACACGAATTGAATCAGTATAGATAGCAATATTTTAAAAATAGAAACTTAAACAAATTATACAAAACTCAATATCTATTGAAAGAACAAATCAACCAACAAGTTCAGCAAAAAAAGGGTAAAACTTGAATTCAACGACCCTAGCTTATCCAAATAATTACATAAAACACAGTCCAATAGCATCAAATTAACATTCAAATCAATAAAATCGACCATCAAAAATTATATATACAGAAGTAGCATTAGAAAAAAAATAAGAACAGGCAAGTAAAATTGAGTAAAAGACAAAATAAAATTTAAAATATTGGGTAAAAACCAGTGTAAGAAATCCCTAGATCCTGGGAAAGTGAGAGAAAGATTTGACCTTGATAGAGAAGGAGGCACCATGAGGACGAAGACCTGGAAGATCAGAAGCACCGAAAGCGGATGAAGAATCGAATCGAGAGCCAATGATTCTAACACCTCGGTTAAGCACCGAAAGCGGATGAAGAAGACCAAAGGACGTAGACGTCGATGACTTGTGATGGTCAAATTTTGGCAGCTTTGCAGCAGAGATCGATAACTAGGGTTTGGTTTTTTGAGCGACAGAGATTAGCAGAGAAATATCCGTGTTTTGTGAGCAGTGTTTTGGTTTTGTGAGTAGAGAAAGACATATCTGTGTTTTAATTTTAAGTTTGCAATTTTTTTTCTCCGTGTTTTTTTATATAGTTAACGTTTTTTTTAAAAATGTTATCTATTTAAAATAAAAAATTACCCCTTATAAACATATAATGTTTTTTCATATGTATCTACAATATTTTGTTAAAAACGTTGGAAAAAAAAATACCACAACATTATTTTATAAAAACATAATCTTTTAAGTGTTGTCTATTTATAGTTTTGTAGTAGTGCCTACTGTCGTCAGATGCTTGTTAGGAGTTCCAGATAGAGCGCTCAAGGGCAGGACTGTACGTGCAGGTCCTTTGAGCAAAGATGCTATGAGCGGGCTATTGAGTGAGCCCATACCCGATGATGTGAGAGTCAGTGATTGCATTCTTCGGCGATTATTCCTGATGATCATTAGGGACTGCTTCATAGCAGATAAATCTTCTACGACGTCATTCGCTCTAATCAGCGCCACTCGACACGTGGAACGTATAGGAGAGTATGATTGGGGTTCCTACACCTTCGCCTACTTCCTCAACGGAATGCGCATGTGACCGCATGGCTTGACCGAGGCTTGGTTAGGATTCTACCTGTTTATGCTGGTGAGTATTTCTCTTATCTTTTCCCATGTACAAGTTAAAAGTGTTAACTGACAGCAGAGATTTGCCTTTCTGTTGACAGTTTTGGGCCTATAAGAGGCTCCCGTGTTTACGTCCGGTGAGTGTGCTAGGATTGGATACCTACCCACGAGGACGGAGATGGCATCATTCCATACTGGCGGAGGTCCCTGTTGCTAAGGGTTTCACTCATAGTCGCCTACAGCTGGAGTTGTTGACAGCTGATGTCTGTAAAAACCCAAAACCCTAATAAGACTCGTATGTGTAAAATTCCGTTATATAAATAAAAATTTTCCATTCTGAATGTGTTATGTGTTGAAATATACTTTGTTTAACAAATTTTACTAAATAAATTTTTGTCCGAAAAACGTCGTGCTTGACATCTCGTGCTTAAATTATTTTTTACCATAATCGGACTTTTCGGTAAAATTATTTTGACAAGTTGCTTTGTCGTGTTGACACTGACAAAACACTTTGTCATACTTGTTAGGATTAGTAAGAAATTTAGGTTAACAACCTTAGATTAACAAACCCTAACCCTAATTAGCAAAACCCTAACCCTCATTTGTAAATTAAACACTAATTAGCTAAACTAACTCTAAGTAGCTTATCTTAACACCTAATCATGGTTAGTAAACTTCAATTAGGTACTTATTAACATTACTTAACATTCCTAATCATTAGAAACAAAACTCTAATCATGATTAGTAAAGATTAAAGTCTAATTAAGCTACTAAACAAACCTAACTAGCTCATAAGTAGGTTAGGAGTCACCATTGCAAGTTCCTAGGCTGCACATGACATGCTTGTAACTCCCAAGCATGATAATAGTCATAAGATCAGATCTTTGTAGAGGCAAGTTGCTCAAAAATGACCAAAAAGCCAAGTTGAAGAATTCTATAAATAGGAACCTTAGGGTTGAGCAAACTCACGAAATTCCTAAGCCTAGATACACTTATAAACCTGCCAAATCAAGCCTGGGTGATAGCAACAACAACATCAGAAGCTAGAATCACGATTTACTCAAGAAAAGGAGCAAGCCCTAGTTCATAATTAGCTCTTTGATCTTATGTTAGTTTTGTTGTTTAGATATTTGGAATTATGTATTAGCATGTTACACAATATGTTAGATGGGTAGAACACGTTTTCATAACATCTAGATGCCTTAATTAAGTGTTTTAAGAAATCTGGAAATTTTGAAAAACTAGGTCTGATAGCCGAATGTCAGGGCCTATAGATTCATATGTGTTTATGTTTTGGTCTGTTAATTGATTGGTATTTGTAGCTTGTTAGTAGGTCTTTAATCTGGAAAAGAAAACAGGTTCAGTTGAACCATAGATTTCAAGTTATAAGCAGTCAAAGTGGGTTGACCGTTCACGGATTGTAGTTATTTGGGTTGCCTAGAAAACTCAAGAACAGTCGAACCGGCTACTTTGACCAACCTGTTTAATCGTCTTCTGATTGTTATTATTTCAAGTTTTTGTTATAGATTAGTACCCTATTATACATACTACATATCTATGATCTTCAATTGAAAAAACAACGTATAGGTTTACTGGAATTAATGGTCAAAATTCGTTGACCAAGCTTGACCAAGTTTTCTGGGTTTTCCAGAAAACTGAAGAACACGAAGAACATCGTTTGGCTGTACTTTGACCAGCATAATTAGAGACCTTAGAGTTATGCTTTGTTCATGTTAATGTTATATATATGTACCCTGACATATATACAACATGTTACAACAAACACAACACACATCTAATACACAGAATCAAAGATATTCAAGCCATAAAACCGTTGACCGACCATGACTACTGTTCTGGGTTACCCAGAAACTCAAGAACAGCTCTGACAGTGACTTTGAGCTTCTATAACTTCTTGTTATATGTAAGTTAAAGCCTAAAATTTGTGTCATGTTGTACGACTGTATGAGTATTACAATATCAACTCTTAAACAAACCGAAAATCATCATCAGTAGCTTTATATTTAGTGGTCAAATTGGTCACTCGACCACGACCAAACTGCTGTCCAGAAACTCAAGAACACCTACAGCGACACTTTCTGTCACTGAAGGGCTTTAGCGACAGACATAAATTATTTTTCGAAAAATAAATTATAAAAATTAGAAATAATTAATAAATAAATATAAAATAATTATAAAAATAGTTTTAAAAATTATATTAAATAAATATAATTAATTTCTGATATTTTTACAAAAATTCAATAATTATTTTATTTTATTTAGATATTATTTATAATTAACTTATTAATAAAATAATTAGAATAATTACTTATAAATACTAAATAATTATGGAAAAATATTATTATTGAAATAAAAATCATAACAAATGATTATAAATTATTTAAAAATATTAAACAATATTTTTGTAAAATTTTAAGTAAATATTAATTACCTAAAAATAGAAATAAATGATTTAAAAATCATTTAAAAGATAAATAAATGTTTTAAAAATACTTTAAAACTTCTAAAAATATTATAAAGGATAATTAAATTATCTAAAAATATAATAAAATTTTATAAATAAAATTTTGTCCATTTATCAAAGGTATTAAAAATCAAACCCTTTTAAATCTAACCTGATATTATATAAATGTTATCATTAAGTATTGTTATCAATACTAACGTGTTAGATTTATATATATGAACATCGTAGGTACTTCTTAACGTTTGAATAGCATAACTTGACTGATCTACACTCAGGCAAGTTCTTTATCCTTAAATCTCTTATAAAGCATATTTCTTGAACCCTGTTTATTTATTTGACAAGATTTTTATCTTGATATGCTGTTGATATAATATACTACACCTACAATTGAATTACCTTCTTATTGTAAAATTATTGTTATAGTTACAGCATAACTAAGAAATGAATTATTTATTCATATGATAATGTTTATTGAGTATAAATAGTTGTGTCAAACCAAATTATTTTGATAAGACAATCCTATACTGAAGTTGGGTATCCCGTAAGGGATCGAAATTTGGTCAATTCATATATTGACAGTAATTTTAGTGTATTTTGAGCACTAGTAGGATGAGATGCATACTCCTAGGATGTTGAATAGGTTGATCCCCTATCTCACATTTGAACAAAAAAATTTCTAAGTCTTTGTGACTGACAGAAATAAAGAAAACTCCAGAAATGGTAACAACTATCAGTTGAAATTTGAATTGTTATATTTCTTAAAATCCTATATTGTTATAAATACACAACTTGCTGAGCATGTCATAGCTCACCCTTGCAAATTATTCCCTTTGCAGTTTTAGATGGTAATCCTGGAACATCTGGAGTAGATAAAGGGAAGCGTCCCTACATAGATTAGATTATATTCTTGTCTGTTTGAATACCTTGTTATAAGAACTCATTATAAGAATCATGTAATCGAATCTTAATATTATGATATATATAACATCTTTTATTTTCGCAACTGTGTTTTCTTACATTTATAGATATAAAATTAGACTTCTTCGAATTTAGTTGAGATTCTTGGGAACTATTTATCTGAGTGAGGGTGTTAATAACATGGACTGTTCATGTTGTTATTAATACTCTGGATTTCGGATAGATAGTTACTATCGATACGATAGTATAAATTCGTATGACATAGACTATACATCTGGGTGAGGGTATTGGTAATATGGACTGTTTATGTTATTACTGGTACTCTAAATTTCGGATTGATAGACTCTAGTCATAGATACAGTTCATATATTCAAGTGTGGGTATCCAAACACAGTAATAGTTCTCTTGAGAATTACCATCTGTTATGGGATATTGTGAATCTTGAATCTATGGGAATTATATCTGATAGTCCCTCTATTTAATGTAATATTTTAATCAGATACCATGGGTGTATAGATTTAAATACATTATATTAATTCGCTGTAAACACCATATCGGATACCATGGGAGTATAGATATGGGGGTGTTACAATGTCATCACTTGGGTTCCCTATTATGGGGAGCATTTGAGCATCATCTTTGAGGATGGGTACCAGTCTAGTGTTGAGTACTTAATTTCTACCCGTAGGATTCCTCTCTTCACAAATGGAAGATGAGAGCTCTATTTAGGAAAGCGTGCTATCAGGAGCACTACATGAGAGATATGTATGCCGATCTTGCCTCCTTCCAGGCGTTATTGGCCTGTTTCACAGTCACCCGTCGTTGATATCTCGTTGTTGGGGGTTAGCAGTTTTGCACTGTCAGAGGGTCCATGCACTGAGGATGTATTCCAGCATTGGTGGTCCCCTCGTACCATTGGAGCCCAGACCCGCGTCGCACAGTTTATGGGGGATATGGTTTCAGGATCCATGATGATGATGATTTGGCTAGCCTGTGTCATAGATCTAACTCATATGACACAAATTGACAGTTTAACCCAGCGACTGGACCGGGCACATTTCTTTATTCGACATTTGGGCAGAGATCCTGCAAAGGCGGATACTTTTGATCCTTCCAGCTCAGGTGCTTGTCCTTCAGGTGACCCATTTGGTTTTTTCGGCAAAGATCCTCCCTTATACAGGCCTGATATCCCTGTTGATCGGGATCTAGTTACTCGGGAGGAGTTACATCTGGTAGACAGGATTGATGATGTAGACATTGACACCATTGTCTTCTTCTGATGTGTATTCGCTTTTGATAGACCTCTGTTAGATACTGGGTAGCTTCACCCCATTCTCGATATCTCTTTTGGTAGGCCGATGTTAGTTTTTGGGCATCAGTGCCCCATTTCCATGTATTTTAGCTGTACATAGATGATGTATTAGATGATGATATACTTAGGAATGTATGTACAATTTTTTTTTCATTCCCTATATCATATTGCCATCTATTGTATCATGCATGTTATTATGTTATGCATATGTATGTATATCCAGAGATGTTCAGCATACGGCCTGTACAGATGTCTTCTTCGATAGTTAGCCGCATTGATCATACCCCACCATTGCTGGTGGCATCGGGTATGCGATCGTGGTATGATAGTATGTCACCATCAGACAAGGTGACCGTAGATCATTTGTTGCAGCATTCTATGACCCTCTTGATGTTTCAGGTTCCCGCAGGACTTATAGAGGGTATGCTGGAGCATTGGATACCAGAGAGGCAGGTCTTCCGATTTGGTACCCATGAGCTGACTCCGACTCTGGAGGAGTATTCACGGTTGACGATGCTGCTGTTGGACAGACCTTGCGTGCATATGGCTTTTGGAGATATGAGCCGACAGTTTATGACCCTTATCGGGCTGCGACACAGGGTGGTATTGGATGAGTTGACATCTGGTCATGTTATATCCCAGCATTTTCTGTTTGACAGATTCGGCTCTGAGGATAGCTATACACGACACTTCGGGGATTTCACCGCACAAGAGGATCATTGGCGTATGGGAAAAGTAGATGTCATGTTGGTGTGCGTGCTATCATATGTATATGTGCCACGATATATGGATGAGTTGGACATTGGAGTCATTATGGTGGTGAGAACTCTTAGGGAGGGTCACTCCATTATACCGATGATTTTGGCAGAGACTCTGAGGTCGGCCACATATTGCTGCACTTATCTAACGGGGATATTTACAGGAAGCTCGGTCATGCTGTACGTGTGGTTTATGTCACACTTGAGACCGATTGGCACTTTCAGGAGGCATGAGTATTGTTTCACCCATGAGATAGCTACATCGTACTCCTTTCAGCATGCAGAGTGTACATATGCTGCATCGTGGTCTGCTTTTTTAGTAGGGAACTAAGACTTCTTTTCCCTTGACCGGCTTTGATAACCCAAAAATTCATAAAATCTTGAATGATTAGAATAAAGGTTAAAGAATAAAACCTAGATGAGAATTTGAGGATTTATTTAAAATTTTCTAGTAAAACCTATATGGTTTGCTATTCGAATGAGAATAGAGAAAATATGGGTTATAAAATTCCAAAACCCTAGAAATGAATTAATATGTACTTGAAGGAATATCAAGAATAAGGTGTTACGATACCTGTAAATTCGATGTGAACTGAATAGTCTAAGAAATGTTATATAAGTACATATGGAAATTTTCTTAAGGAGATAAGATTTCAAATGAAGAGATGTTATGAGGTTAAACGAAGATGAGTATATGTATAGAAATATATATGTAGTAATGTGCTATATATATTTTAGCAAGAGGAATGATGAATTAAGTTAATGACATAAGGATCAAGATAAAACTATGTTAGTAATTAACATAGCTTGAGCGTTGGCCTTGACTGGTAAATAAGAATTTGAATAAGTATAAATCGTTAGTTAATACGATTAGCAATAAGAATGGAGTAATTTAAAACTCAAAATTTGAGTTAGAGATAGAATTTTGAAGCACGGATTGCTCGGTTGCGTCCGGAACGTCAAGTTTATTCAAAATGGACAGTAAACACAAAATGTGTAAATGTTGACTTTTGGTCAAAGTCAACAATTGACTTTTTATGGAGAAAAGTCAAAATTAGTGTGAGAAGTAAAATATGTTATGATTATGTGAATTATGGATATGATTAAATAAATATACATTATATAATGTGAATACATTTATTTTGTATATAAAAGTGAATTAAGAATTAAGTTATGTAACCTAATATATATATATATATATATATATATATATATAAATTAGGTGTGATAATTAAATAACCTAAATGGTTATCGTTATTTAGTGGTCCTAATATTTTATTTATATACTAGTGACCTAATCTAAGAGAATTGTAGAACATGTCACAATTTATTAAATTATTTTGTTTGAATATGAGAGTAAAGGAATATGAATATTATGTGATGGTTTATATTTGTTTAATTATATAAACAATTAAAATAAACTAGTGTAATCCTAATCATATATTAGGAATGAAGAATTAAATAACCTAAGAGGTTATAATATGCGAGAATATTAGTATATAAATATATACTAACATTAAGATATTTATTTTATATATCTCAAATAATTAATTTTATAACCAAGTCTAATTGGGTTATAAAATTAAAAAGACTTAAGTAAGGAATTTATTTTTCTAGTGTGAGAAATAAAAACTCTAATTAAATGATTATGGTTAAATAGAATTAAAAGTAATGGACTATAATAAGGTCATAGCCCAAGAATTTAAATAGACTAAGAAAGTTATATTATTTAAACAAGCCCAATTATATTTTTAGTGTGGGACTTGTAAATAAAATTAATTCTAGGGCAATTAGTTTATTAAATTAGCCCAAGATGTCATGTATAAAATAAAGGAACAATTACATTTTTTATTACATTTTAAAAAATAATTACATAAAAAGTGTACAAACTAAATAATTATAAAAAGAGTGCATATGTAATTTTAATTACAAAAAACAGTGCAATCTTATCCCTTTTATTTAGTTAACTGATTTAATCAGTTATTGATAATGGTCATATTTGTAGGGATTTAAATTTTATCTCTCTCTCATCAACCTCCATTCGCAGTCTTCTTTCTCTCCTTCCCCTTCCTCCGCCTCCCTTCTCCTCCCCCGCCCACGCCCCACCACCTCCATCTGCCTCCCACCGCCATCCCCCTCCTCCCGCCCCCGTTTTTCCACCCCACCCCACCCCACCACCTCCCCTCCCCTCCCCTCCTCCCCTCCTCCCCTCCTCCCCTCCGCCTCCCTTCTCCTCCCCCGGCCACGCCCCACCACCTCCATCTGCCTCCCACCGCCATCCCCATCCTCCCGCCCCCCTTTCTCCACCCCACCCCCCCCTCCCCTCCCCTCCCCTCCCCTCCCCTCCCCTTCCTCTTCCTCCGCCTACGCCTCCTCCCGCCCCCTTTCTCCTCCTCCCCCAGATCGATCCAAGATGGCCGTCGATGGAGATCCCGCCATTGGCCGAGATGGAGGCCCCTCCGCCACCCGTTACTTCCCCTCCACCACCGATCCGTTCTCCAACTCTACCGGTAATCAAACCTTAATATGTTGGTAACCAAATAGGCATACCAAGGTAACCAAACCTTTATAACAAGGTAACCGAATCTTAATATGAAGGTTTCCTTGTTATGAAGGTTTGATTACCTTATTATGAAGGTTTGGTTACATTGGTATGAAGGGTTGATAACTGCGGTGATCGTCGGTATGGGGAGAAAAACTTGCATTGGGCTAGGGTGATTAGAACCGAGCCGCCGGTGGACTGAGACTTGGCTTGGGAGAGAGCCGAGAGGATGGAGGCGATGAGGGTGGGGTTGAGGCGGTGCTGGTCGTCGCCGGTTAGTGTTAGTATAAAGATATTGCCATGCTTTTAAAAAAAAAATTATTTTGAATGTGGTGCAGTTGGTAGCCAAACCTTGATACAAAGGTAACCATTTTAGTTTTTGTGGGTAACCAAATATTCATAAAAAAAAGGTTACCTTTGTATAAAGGTTTGGTTACCTTGGTATAAATGTTTGGGTACCTTGGTACGAAGGTTTGATTATCAATATTACATTACACATCACTCTACTATCTCTATTTCCTATGCAGTGTTCTATTTTTTATTTACCTTCACGAAATTTGTTGCCAAACTTTTAGACCATGGAAATAAATTCGTACTGCATCTTTGAAGGTATATTTGGTTACCTTGGTATAAAGGTTTTGTTATCAATATTATATTTTACATCAATCTCTTATCTCTCTCTTCTCTATGCAGTGTTCTATTTTTATTGGTTACCTTGGTATAAACGTGGACATGGTTGTAGTAGATAAATAAGGTCGGAGCAGAGAAGGTACTAGAGGAGGAAGAGAGAGAAACTGATAATGGATGTCCACTATCAATTGTTATTTTTTTTTATTTTATTTTTGTTGTTAGATCCCAAATGTTTGAATTTGAATTTGAAATTGAAATTATGGCAGTTATTTTCCTTGATTTTAGGTTTCTTTATTAATGTGAATTGTGCTAGTTTTTTGTAATATGAATCCTAATTACACTCTTTTTATAATTATTTAGTTGATGCACTTTTCTTGTAATTACTTTTTATTTGTTGTATACTTATGTAAAGGACCCTAAAATAAATATAGAATTGACCCAATTGAATTAATGGGGAAGCCCAAGTTCAATTTTGTAAGCAAGCATGATAATAAAAGTATTAGCCCAAAGAATTTATTAAAAAGCCCAAAAGATTAAGTAAGTGGTCCAATTTTTTAAACCCAATTATTGAGGGCATGGTGGTCATTTAAATTAACAATTAAAATAAAAGAAGTTGATTTGGAAGATATTGGGTCAGGTGTCTGGATTGGATAGGAGGAAAAGATATTGGATGGATTTTGTAATTAATAAGAGAAGATGAGAGGATAAGAAGAAGTAAAGGATAAGGAAAGAGATAAGAAAGAGAAAAGAAGAAAGAGAGAGAAGGGAAAAAGAAAAAGAAAGAAGCACGGCAAAAACCGTGAGGGAGAGAGAGAGAAGGAGATCGGCATCCCCCATGAGGGGAAGAGGGCGGCATCCCTTGAAGGAGATGAAGAGGAGAGGGAAGGTCACCTATGGAAGAAGGAAGAGGGAAGAAGAAGAAAAAGAAGAAGAAGAAGAAGAAGAAGAAGAAGAAGAAGAAGAAGAAGAAAAGCAAAGGTATAATCCATCTAATTTATTCTTTTTGTAAATTTATGGAAAGGGGTTTTTGATTTGGAAGTTAAAGCCCCTATGATCTATGTGTTTTATATGGATTCAAGTATGAATTTACCTATTTTGGGTGTTGATTTGGTTTGAATCAAAAAAGAAAAGAAAAATAATTTTTCTAGTTTTGAACCTAAATTTCTAAGTACTTTGAAAATTCACTGTTTTTGATCTATGCATTCTTTTCTCGATCCGTCAAAGAGAGGTGCTAGATATATGTATTTACTAGTAAACCCAAGTGGTAGAACTCAAAAATCACGTTTCTAAAAGTCGTGGTGTTGATTTGGGTAAAAATAGTTCTGTTTTTCTTAAAACTGTTTTGGAGCAGCCTAAAACGGGGGCATTTTCGTCCACTTTTTGTGATTTAAAAATTCTGAAAACATTTGGATTGTTAATATCAGAAGTTATGAAGGTTGTGTAAAAATATGAGAACTTTTGGCCATACGGTTTGAGAGTTATGGATTTTACGGTGAAGGGCTACTTGGAGTTAATCTCGATTTATGAAAAATCGGATAATATTTGGCTATTATGGACTATTTAAATATAGTAAATCTATTTTAAAAATTCCAAAAAAAAAATATATGTTCAATATGAAACTATATTTTTGTCAAATTCCAGAAAAGAAATATTTTTGGAACTGATTTGATATTTTTCAACTAAATGATGAGAAATGGATAAATGGATTTAATTAAATTATATGATGTCCAAAAATATGAAAAATACGATTTATGACTTGAGACCCTTGAGCATGGCTTATGTAGGTTTTTGATGAAGTTTTGGGTCGGGTGTGAAGTGCTGTGTTGTTTACGACATTTTAGAATGCTTAAACAAGTTAATTAATAAAAGGAAAACAATTGAAAACAATTGTTTATTTATGTGATTAATAACTTAAATTATTTTTATATAACTAATAATATTGGATTAAAATATTATTAGTAGTATTTGACTGAAATGTTATTAAAAGGTTAATAACCTTAGCGTAAAATATTATTACATAATTAATAATATTCGACGAGAGATTAAAATAAGAGATTTATGTTATTTTTCAATTTAATTGTTGAATTTGGTATACAATGAACTTTGTTATGCTTGTAATTGACAAAAATGAGAATTCAAGGTGCTGAATTGGATTTTAGATTGCTGAAATGGTTTCAGTCTACTGAAATATTTTGTGGTCTGCTGAAATAGTAATTTCAGGATGCTGAAATGTAATTCGGTTTACTGAAATGATATTTCAATTTACTGAAAGATTATCTAGCTTAATAAGATAACACATAAAGGTAAAACTTATAAGTATAAGTTATGTCATGATGAAAAGATTATCAAAGTATAATGATAATATTAAGTCTATGGTGTAATGTCTAATACTTAACTTTGTGAGTGAAGGTTAGACAAGTTAATATAAGATGATGAGATTATAAGTAAGTAAATGAATATGGTGGTAAGATTTTCTAATATTTAACGATGTGATTAAGTGTTAAATAGTATTATGGAATAAGGTATGATATACTAATTGAAAGATCAATCTTATATCTAATAGGTCTTTTCAATAAAGAGAATAAATTAGATTGTGTAGCGGTAATCGACTATGCAGGCAAGTTTTCTTAACTCAAACTCGAGTTATATTACAAATCATGTTAGTGAATGATTATTGATGATTATTCACGTCTATACTTATTATTGATTCGCACTTAGTGCATGTTGTATATGTTCATCAGGTATGAATGGCTGATCACCTTCATTACCATATGTTCATCAGGTACACGTCAGCTACCGCGTTCGCTTTTTCCAGGATGGCATGGTCAGAACATGTGCTGAAATGAATCTCCTCTTGAGTTCTTCAAATCTCTTCCCACATTCCTCGCTCCATTCGAATTTTGTATCTCTACAAGTCAGCTGCGTTAATGGAATAGCGATTCGAGAATATCCTTCAACGAATCTCCGATAATAATCAACTAACCCTAGAAAGCTACGTATTTCGATTACCGACTTAGGTTGTTCTCAACTGTGACTCATATCCCAACCTTGGATAGCACGTTACAATGACACCTATCAGTTTATTACCGCACGAATATGGTATCCCCTATGGAGAGTCTGGCTTCGGTGTATTCCACAAAGGAAGTCACCAGATAAAGGCTCGGGTAAAAACTTCTACAGTTGAATTTTTAACTCCTGAAGTTCAATAGGAGCCATGAGATTTTAGAAATGGGTTTTGTACCGAGTTCAAAGTCGATACAAAATTCAATATCACACTTTAGGAGTAAGCCAGGAAATTTTTCAGGAAATACGTCAGGAAATTTACTAACAACAGAAATATCATTCAAATCTGACATATTTTTGTTCAAGTCCATAACATAAACGAATGACTTTATGGCTTGATATGAAAGTGTTTGACTTCAATGGTTTGGTTGCTTAAATTCGAATAACAGGTTGCTTAGAAATATGAAAACTAACAACCTTATAAAAGCAATTAATTTTGGCATGATGAGTAGTTAACCTTAAAATCACATCAAAAGCAAATATCTCTATAGAAATAAGGTTAACAGGTAATGTGATAGTGCCAACTTGAATCAAACAAAATTTCTAAACAACAGATGTAATGAAAGTTTCTCCTAACGGAGTCTCGACAGATAGGTCAAAGTCTAATTTCTCCGGAGTCAAGTTCAAACGTTGAGCGCAAGCAAGAGAGATAAAAGAATGGGTAGAACCGGTATCTAGTAAGGTATAAACTTCGCAAGAATTTATAATTAACTAACCCGTGCTAACTTCGTTTGGGTTACTCGCTTTTTGAAAAGTCACGAAAACGCTCTTTCAGGAACCGTTGACTTTGACTTTTCTGTATCTACCTCTGGTGCCTACGTCCCAACTGGACTTGATTTCGCTATAGGACAAAATCGAGCTATGTGACCGTCTTTTCCACAACTAAAACATTCCTTGGAAGGCTTTGAACAGTTTGACCTTATATGTCCCTCCTCTCCGAATCTGTAGCATCTAACTGGTGATCGTTCTCTTCCCCTAGAATTTGTTACTGGTGTTGATGCTGCTGCCGACATCTTCCCGTCATCGTTAAATCTTCTCTTCTTAGATTGGACATCTCTTTCCATAATATCCACGCGTCGTGCGACTTTTACCCATGCATCACTCATTCTCACTCGTTCAGTTATTTCTTCTTTCAGCTCAGATTCCAGCTTTATCATCTTATACTCTGCCAAAGAGTGCTTCTGTTCAAGCATCACATATCGGGTAACACAAGCTTGAATCGCATCCTTTTGCTCCACGGCTGCCTGCAATTCTTCAACCTGCTCTTCTAACTTATGAATACGATTTTGTAATTCTACATTTTGATCATAAAATACCTCTAATAAACTCTCCTCAAGTATCTCTTCTGCCTCTTCTTCCTCACTCTCAGCTGTTACCTCTGCGACTATCTCAGGTGCAACAATCAATTCTTCACTCACCATATGGATATCTCTAATTCCTTCTTCGCCTGACATCACATTATCCTGGTTGGCGATTAGAGGTATCTCCACGATCTCATTCACTCCGTTGTTAACATTCTCAGTCGACATTCTCAAATACTGCCATAAAATAAGGGTTAATTAAACAAATTAAAAAATCACATAATACCCCTATATTATGACTGACCAACAAATAAGCTTAGGTAGGACACACTAGTGAAGGATTTACTCGTCTCTCCCCTCCTAGTTCTATTCCACGATCTCCGCCAGAGACCATATCCCTAAGCTCTGATACCAACTGTGACGCCCCCAAAATAGGTCCATTCCATCCAACCCATTCTGAGTTGCCAAATACATGGTACAGAAATAACTACAACTTTTACAACCCATAAACTGTGAGTTTAAATACAGATATTGTCATCTAGATAATATACACACGCAAATAAATCCCCATCATAATTATTGATACATTATTTTACAAAAATGGTGAGGACTACTAAACAACTCTCTCTAGAACCTTCATTCCATACCCCGACTCGATCCTGCTATGTTCTCACCTCCTGAGAAGAAAATGGAACAACAAGGAAAAAGGTGAGCTCAACTAGCCCAGTAAAGAATATTATGACTAAGATAATATACAACAAATTATCGTTAGTCTTCAAAAGGGAAAAATCTAATAGAATACAATAAACAACAAGTTTTAGATCAATAAATGCAGCGGAAACAGCAATCCATTAGAAGAGTCACGTAGAGAATGAATTCTACTGTCTTCTAAGATTTAAAAGTCCATCATCAATATTTCATCCCTGTAACAACAATCAATATACATCTTTAATCATCTTTGCACTACAGGCCAAAGATATTCATTTGTATCACCAGTTGGTCATGTTTATCTCAACACATGTTCATCTTTGCACTACGAGCCAAAGATATTCATAATAAAATCAACCATATTTGCACGACAGGCCAAAGATATTTAGTAACACCATCATTTAGGACTGATGATGATGAAAAATATTTTAAAGGAAACGAATCCAGTGAAACAAAATAACAAGTATTAAGGATTCGTACTCTAAACAATCCGAGTTCAAAAATACTTCATAAATAATCATACTGAAGTAAAATTCAAGAATGATCAAAACATGGATACAATCAAAGCTAGTATCCAGAATAAATATTTTGAACAAAAAGAAGAAATTTCATTTTTCGGTGAATAGTGCCGTATTTGTGAATAGTGCCGTATACGTGAATAGTGTCGTATACGTGAATAGTGACGTATACGTGAATAGTAACTCCGACACCAAAAGATAGAAATTTCACAAAAAACATCTTCACGCTTTGTGAATAGTACTCGTGAATAGTAACTCATGAATAGTAACTCGTGAATAGTAACCCCGACATGAAAAAGTTCCAAATTTGATAAAAATTTCCAACCAACATTTCAGCATAATGATATTGAAGAAATAATATCATTTAAGAAGAAAATAACATCCCTTACCTCAAAATAGCCGTACTTCTGACTGAATTTCGGTATAGTGCTGACAGAAACTCGCACCGTATAGCAACACTCAAAGTATACCCACAAGGATACGCTCGATAATATAGAGAGAGAAAGAGAGAAAACTTTGTTTCTGGTGTGATTTTCGATTCTAACTTAGCCCTCTATTTATAGAAAAATGTTAGAACGCCAAAGGAGACTAAATTAATAAAATATATTATTATTTATTCAAAATTCTTACCCACATGTTTTGAAAACTCTAGCATGCCTTCTTTGGTCAAAAACATCAGCCACCCATGTGCCAACAACCACAAAAACGTTTTTTTTATATAAAATAATTAAAACTACCAAAAATCAATTATTTCGGAACTTCGAAACTTCAATAATTCATGATAAATAGCCCTTTTGTCAGAAAATTTGAATCTCGCGACTTTTTATAGGAAATTCAATTCTCTACAACTTTACAGAAGGAAGTTTTTCCAAATTCCAAACAGAAATTATCCGAAATCCACAAACGAGTGATTTTACGGTCTATAATCAATTTTCGATCAAGAATTGTGTCCACCGACACACAAAACATATGTTAAACATTTAATGCCACAAAAATACTTTTCCTCCTCATATACTCATATGTCCCACATTCATTGTAAAATATCACCGTTAATATATTATTAAAATAATATATTTAAATGAATTATTTTATCAGAAAAAGATAAAATATTAATTTTCAACAATTGTCACTTTTAAAAATTTTCTCCATCTATATCCACATAAAATGAATATTTTCTTTATCATAATAATCAATAATTAATTATTCAAAAATAATATTACAGAATCACAGTACTGACAACCAGGCCGTTCCCAGGATAGAGGGGGCTTTCCAATAAGGATTTCTCCTTACTGGCGCGCAATTAGGTGACCAAACCTCTCCTTAGACAGAACTTTCTAGACATTGCCAATAATGTTATCTGATAATATTATTCAAATAATATGAATTATTGATCTGATAATGGAAAATACTGTGACAATTATTGAAACAATAATAATATAAATATCAACGCAGCAATTATTGAATCAATAAAATAAAATAATGAACAGTAATTACTGTAACAATTATTGAGTAGTGCCTTCTTACGTACGAATCGATAATTCGACAATACTGTGCAATACCGTGTGCTACTGTGCAACCACGCGTATTACTGTATTTTAACCACCAGGTATTCCAACAGTGTAAACGGTAACAACTACGCCGTTATTTATAAAAACACATACTTGTCGTTTTCCTTCATCCAACCGTTTTTCGTTATGGGACCCACAAATGACTGCGCCGTCGTACGGAGATTCCCGACAAAAAGAATATTCCACGACCAAACGAATATTCCCCGACAACAATGAATATTTTATCACCACTTGCTTATTTAAAACATTTGCGCATTTTACCCATAACTAACCACATTAATCAAATCCACCCTTACTATTTCAAAATAATAAATAAAGGAAATTCCTTTTTATTTAAAAAAAATTCGGGGTCTTACAACCTCCCCTCCTTATGAAATTTCGTCCTCGAAATTGACGTACGAACCTGGTGTATCGAAAAGATGAAGACACCTCGCTTTCATTTCCATTTCCAACTCCCAGGTCATTTCCTCAATAGCATGGTTTCTCCACAAAACTTTAACTTGTGGTATGACCGTCGTATGTAGCACATGCTTCTTCCTATCCAAAATCTTGACAGGTACCTCCTCGTATGTTAAGTCTTCGGCTATCTCGTCTGGTTCTAACTCAATAATGTGGTTCGGGTCGTCCACATATTTACGTAATATCGATACGTGAAAAATGTTATGAACATGCGTCATACTTGGCGATAAAACGAGTCTATAGGCCATAGTTCCTACTCGATCGAGGATTTCAAATAAATCAATAAATCGAAGGTTTGAGCTTTCCTCACATCGTCAATTCTCGCTTTTGGAATAACAACTTCTTGCACCTCCTTCTTCATATTCATCAGCTCCGGTGTGTAGCCTGAGCGATTTTAACTTTATCGATAAAAGTCGATTATACTTGTATATATCATCACGTGGGTACTTAGAGTTTTTATCTCCATCTCTAATATTTGTAAGTTATACGAAATGAGTCTTTGACAATATCGTACTCGTACTCGTATACGATCTTCTACTCAACACGTCAGCTACCGCGTTCGCTTTTTCCAGGATGGCATGGTCAGAACATGTGCTGAAATGAATCTCCTCTTGAGTTCTTCAAAGCTCTTCCCACATTCCTCGCTCCATTCGAATTGTGTATCTCTACGAGTCAGCTGCATTAATGGAATAGCGATTCGAGAATATCCTTCAACGAATCTCCGATAATAATCAACTAAGCCTAGAAAGTTACGTATTTCGATTACCGACTTAGGTTGTTCTCAACTGTGACTCATATCCCAACCTTGGATAGCACGTTACAATGACACCTATCAGTTTATTACCGCACGAATATGGTATCCCCTACGGAGAGTCTGGCTTCAGTGTATTCCACAAAGGAAGTCACCAGATAAAGGCTCGGGTAAAAACTTCTACAATTGAATTTTTAACTCCTGAAGTTCAATAGGAGCCATGAGATTTTAGAAATGGGTTTTGTACCGAGTTCAAAGTCGATACAAAATTCAATATCACACTTTAGGAGTAAGCCAGGAAATTTTTCAGGAAATACGTCAGGAAATTTACTAACAACAGAAATATCATTCAAATCTGACATATTTTTGTTCAAGTCCATAACATAAACGAATGACTTTATGGCTTGATATGAAAGTGTTTGACTTCAATGGTTTGGTTGCTTAAATTCGAATAACAGGTTGCTTAGGAATATAAAAACTAACAACCTTACAAAAGCAATTAATTTTGGCATTATGAGTAGTTAACTTTAAAATCACATCAAAAGCAAATATCTCTATAGAAATAAGGTTAATAGGTAATGTGATAGTGCCAACTTGAATTAAACAAGATTTCTAAACAACAGATGTAATGAAAGTTTCTCCTAACGGAGTCTCCACAGATAGGTCAAAGTCTAATTTCTCCGGAGTCAAGTTCAAACGTTGAGCGCAAGTAAGAGAGATAAAAGAATGGGTAGAACCAGTATCTAGTAAGGTATAAACTTCGCAAGAATTTATAATTAACTAACTCGTGCTAACTTCGTTCGGGTTCCTCGCATTCTGGCCGGTCATGACAAACGCTCTTCCAGGAATCGTTGACTTTGACTTTTCTGGGACATCCTTTTGAGTCACCATTCCCGCTAGACTGGGTTTCGCTACCGTACACTCTCGAGCGATATGACCTTCTTTCCACAATTATAACATACCTTGGAAGGCTGTGAACAGTTTGGACTTACTGGCAAGATAGCCTAATCCGGCTGTCACAGTTTGACTGGACATTTGAATAGGACGCTTAATGCCCTGCTGATTTTTACCCAGTCCTTGTCCAGGCTTATGACCTAATGATAAGATTTCTTGTGTAGCCGCCATTACTTCAGCAGAAATCTTGGGTACAGGAAGTGGCTTCCCAATAGGATGGTAATGAGTGTTGCTCACTTCCAAATTATGAAAACTGACCGGCTCAACTTAAGTATTGAGGCTGATGAGTGGTATATCACCATGTTCAGGACCTTCCGGCTCAGAGTTGACAGTGATTAAGCTATTGTTATTGTTGATGATGTACTTGAATTGTTGATGAAACGTAGAAGGGACGACTCCAGCCACGTGGATCCATGGTCTCCCCAATAATAGGTTGTATCTTGAATCTATCTTTAGAACGTGGAAAGAGACACAAAATGTATGGGGTCCAATCTCAATCGGCAGCTCAATTTCTTCGAATGAATTTCTGCGGGATCCATCAAAAGCTTTGATGACCGTATGACTACTTCGGATCCGTTTGAGATTGACGTTCATCTTTACCAAAGTGTCATAAGGACAGATATTCAGAGACGAACCTCCATCTATCAGAACACCAACTATCATATACCCAGAGGACAAAACAAAAATGTGTAATGGCTTGCAATGGTCGGTACCTTCAGGAGGTATGTCGTCATCAGTAAAGGATATCACATTGTTATTGAAAATGTGATCAACCAGATGTTGAAATTTTTCCACATCCACTAATTTTGGTAAGTAGGCTTCTTCCAAAACCTTCAGCAAAATCTTCCTATGATCCTCGGAAGAGAAAACCAAGTCCAATATGGAAATTTGATGTGGAGCTTCTTTCAAGCTTAAAACCACCTTGACTTTGTTGTGTCCCATAATACGGAGGAATTTTTCAATCTTCTCCATGGGAATATTTCCCCTTGATTTAACAGCAGTCTTCATGACCCTTTGGGGAAGATGCAATGGATTTTCCTTCGACACTGCTGCAGTAGTATGGGACGTGGATCCTTTAGCTTCTCCATAATTTCTTGGAACTTTTTGCAAGCTGACAACAGGATATTGTAGTCTAAATGGTAAACTGATCGGTTCTGGCACCGCCACTTTCAAAGGATGATCAATACCTTTGATTTGAATGGGTTGTATGGGGAATGATCTGATAGCATTATCAGCCTTAGCAGATATAACTGCTACTAACCCCTTCCATTTGGTTGGACAAGTATTCTCATTCTCGAATATCACATTGTCATCATTTGCCAGCTGCAAGGCACCGTTGTCAATTAAATTCTGAATGAGATGGCGGAGTGCCCAGCATTCTTCTATGCTGTGACCGCGAGAATGTGAATGATATTGACATACTCCATTAGAGTTGAACTGTCTTGATCGGGGATTAATTAGAGGTAGAAGGGAGGTGATTCTTCCTTTGTTGACAAGCATTTGAAATATTTCCTTCATAGGTTGGCCTAGGTATGTGAATTCCCTTCTATTGGCAAAATCCCAACGAGCTTTGGCAGTTGCTCTCTTGGCAACTTTTTCCTCCAAGATGTCATTTTCTGAGGGTAATGATGAAGTATTCATAATAAGAGGAAAGAGACTAGCATGCTCCTGACTGATGAGTTGGCGTGTGACTTGGTGCTGATGAATCACCAGTTCTACCAATTGCTCTACTTACTTACATAGAGCTTTCAACTTTTGTTCCATTGCATACTGGAACTTGGCATGATCCCATCTATCAACACCATCTTTGATGGTCTGGGATGAATTACTATTGAAATTGGAACTCTGTCCATGGCTCCAACTAATCATGTTGACCCCTTCTTCTTTGTGTTGAGGAAGAGGGTTATCTTGCATATGAGGTTGATCTGGTTTGGTGACCACGATCTCACCACTGTCTATCAAATCTTAGATCTTGTGTTTCAAGGCCCAACAATCTTGAGTATCATGTCCAGGTGCACCGGAATGATAAGCACACGTCCGAGTAGTATTAAAACCCCTTCCATTAGGGTTAGCTGGTGGAAGAAGATGTGTAATTTTCTTCAGAGCAATCAGAAGAGCAAGAATATTCTCGAGCGAGTCCCCTAAGGGTATGAACGTTCGAGGGCTCTTTGCTTCTCCATTTTTAGGTAATGGAGGGTTTGAAGACTTTGCTTGAAAAGGGGAGTAGTTTCTCCTCTGGGTAGGCACATTCTGATTGCCTTTATAACCTTGTAGTATCAAGGAAACATCCTCCTCTTTCTTTTTATAGACCCTCTGGGGGTTGTTCCCATAAGTCCCGGACTGGATGTGCTCAACAACTACTTTAAGAGTGGCTAAGTCTTGAATCTTTCCTGACTTCAATCCAATCTTAGCCATTTTACCGTATTTAATCATTTCAGAAAATGGTTTGCCAATACCAGCTAAGACTCTCTCATAGAAAGGAGCTTCTTGTATGTCTATAAAGGTCATGACCATTTCTGATTCAGTCATGGAAGGAATAACTTGAGCAGCAAGGCGCCTCCACCTTTGCGCATATTCTCTGAAGGACTCATTAGACTGTTTCTTGACCTTGGTAATCTGGTACCGGTCAAGAGCCATTTGAGATTGAAAGCTATACTGAGTGAGGAAGGCATGAGCTAGCTCTTCCTAGCTATGGATCTTTGCGTTGTCTAATCTGGTATACCACGAACGGGCTTCTCCAGTCAGACACTTCTGGAAGAGCTGCATTCGGAGCTTCTTATTTTCTGTGTAACATCCAAGTACTCCAATGAACACCTTTAAATGGGTGTAAGGATCTCCCAACCCATCATACTTCTCAAAGTCTGGGGTTTTAAATTTCTCTAGATAGTGAACACCAGGAAATATACAAAGGTCAGCATATGAAACACTTCCGTAGGTTCCAATCCCTTTGAGAACGTGGATAGTTTCCTCCATTTGAAGGACTTTCTTCCTGAGGTCACCGGTGTCTAGATCTCCTTTGAGATGGGTCTTTTCAGGGTCTTTGTTGGTCGTATGCAACTGATGTTCTGGATTTATCTTATCTGAACTTTGGATACCTCCTTGTATGGAGGATTCTGGATGTGTGGGCATCTTGGGGCCCTGTGTAGACTAATATAATTTTGTGAGTAGAACAACCAGGTTTGTAATCTGTTTACTTAATCCGTCAAATTCTTTGCGAGAAACAAGATTAGACTGGTCAGATGAAGACATGGTTGGTTGTAGGCTTCTGGCCTTTTTGGACTTTGAGCGGGTAACCGGCCCAATTGTTTCCCTATAAAAACTTATGTAGTTTAGCCTTAGGGAATATGTGAATATTTACATCCTATGTAATATATCCATGTTAGGAATTTTATCCTGCAAGACGGATGTCAGCTGTTTGTAATACAGGATAGCATGCTAATTTAAATATGTATTTGCACATATATCTTCATATTTTCCATTACAATGGATTTGAAATGAAATTACAAGTAGATGTTTTTATAAGTAATTGAAAATAGAAAGCATGAAGAGAATTTCCTCCGCGTTTGGTTTATCAGAAGCGGACTTATCCTAGGTTTACTCTCGTGGCTTTTTGGCATGAAGGTTCCCAGATCATCGCAATCTACTTGACGGAAAATTAATCCGGTCTTTCAACTGGAGCGAATCTGGGTGGTGCCTTTCCTGAGCCTCATTGGAATTAGTCTCCCTACGAGTCCAGTAATCAAACACCGACGGGATAGCCTCCTGGTCGAGGAACCACATAACATACATTCACATATAACGTGTCTCACCATTTATGAAAATGATGACATGTGCGAAGCACTAATATCACAAGCAGATATAGCGTAAAGTATTTAATCGCAAAAATATATGCATTCGTACACATTCATCGAAATGTAAATGCAACATTCACACACAAGCATGCAATAATTTTAAAAAGCTTGTATTAGCGGCTTAAACCCTCTTATTGGTGTCCCCAGCAGAGTCGCCACCTGTCGACGTTGGGATTTTTATTTGTCCCTTTTCATTACTTGTTCTTTGATGTTCTCATTTTAGGTGAGATTTATTTGAAAAAACAAGTGAAAAAGGTTCGACATGTATAACGTTGACGATGGACTGTTAAGAGTCGCCAATTGGTGTTTTTAAATGGTTGCACCAACGCAACCGAGAAAAGGTTTGCACATTGTCCCAGTGGTGTAACACTGCTAAACGGGTCTAACAACTGAGATTCAATTTGGGTCCGGGGGTTTGATTATGCGAAGAGATGGTGTTAGGCACCCCCCGACATCTGTGTTACCATGGTGACGGCCACTTTCCAAAGAAACTGTTGCATGAATGTGTGTGTGTGTGTGGATCAATATGCTGTTATTTGGAAGTAGTGCTATGTCTCCTTCGCACCTATATACATAGGGTTTGAATTTATAGAAAAATTCAGTTTTAAACAAGATATAGCAATAATTTTTTGTAAAAAAAGGATTTTTCAAACCATGTGCTCAATAGTAATTGAGGCCTTTCATACTTCCATTTTAATTAAATATTCGGCTTGATTACTTTTATTTTTTGAGATGCAAAACATCTTTGAGAAAATCATGTACAAAGAAGTGTCGAACTCCTTATGGGCATGTAAGCCATCCAAGGATATTCAAACATCGTGAATAATTTACAAGCTGCTTACAACTGAAAATGTCCATCACGGGAACCGAATCTGGATTCAGTAAACTGAACCTGTGATCACATGATTCCTAGGCTCACATGATGTCGTAATTTATATGAAAAGCAGTAAGCAGTTATATATATAAAAACTGTAAATATATATATATATATATATATATATATATATATATATATATATACAGACATGATCAACCACCACAAAGAACCTCCATGGGGGATCAGAAAATGTAAATATATAAAAGCGGTAAATATATATATATATATATATATATATATATATATATGGACATGATCAACCACCACGAAGCACCTCCATGGGGAACAGAAAAGTAAATAAAGCAATAAATGCGATTAACCGCCACGAAGTAAACTCTAGGCGGGATTAAATGTAAATAAAGCAGTAAAGATGATCAACCGCCGCGATGTAAACTCCAGGCGGGACGAAATATATATATATATATATATATATATATATATATATATATATATATATATATATATATATATATATATGTATATATATGTAAAAGCGATAAACGCACAAGATATGTATCGATCGCGACTCAGTTTATCATTTCAGCGATTTATCGCTATATATATATAAAACCAGTAAACGCACCAGATGTAAAATCCAGGCTCATCGAACAGAGTTCGACAGCAGTTCATATATATATATATATATATATATATATATATATATATATATATATATAAAAGCAGTAAATGTTCCGGATATAAAATCTAGGCTCATCGAACATAATTCGATAACAGTTCATATATATAAGTATATATATATATATATATATATATATATATATATATATATATATATATATATATATATATATATACAAAAGCAAATAAACGCTTCAGACCGAAGTCTAGGCTCAATCGAAGTATAACTCGATAATGTTAGTCCATATATAATATATATACATAAGTATAAACAGACAAAAATGAAAACCACGGACCGAAGCCCGGGTAAACACACGCAACACGACTCTCAACGTGAAGAACAGTGTGTGCAAAGACGAAGAGAGAGGCTTCAAAGTGTATAAGAAGGCTTACAGTGGGCTGCCAAAGAAGACTTCTATTGACTGAAGTGGATGAACACTCGGCTCCCGCCGATAAAAAGTCTCAATATATGAGCTTACAAGTGTTTAAAATGAGAAAACACTGAGGTTAGGGTGTGTACAGAGCAAATTGGACAGGGCTTCCTCGCCTTTTTCTCTCTTGCAAATGGCCACCCTAAGCCCTCTATTTATAGAGGGAGGAGCCGTAGGTGCGGCTAGCTGCAGATGTACCTGCGACTACAAATTAAAGTAATCAAATAGGCATGCTTCAAACATTAGTTCAAAAATAAAAACCGTTTCTGACTGCTGCACGGCGCAGCTGAGCTACTATCTTTCAGTTTCTGACCCACTCTAACATACCATTACACCTATAGTTTAACATACATGCATGCTAGAAGCTTTCATATACCACTTTACCATTCTTGTGTTCATCTTTATAAGTTTAAACTTACATTTTATATGGCATTTAAGCAAAACATTATCAAGCGGTTACCATAACTCAGTACTTGGCTATATACTCACATAGAGATTCCAAATTCTATTAATGCTTAATGCACATACTTGTAGCATTCGTATTGCTTGTTTATAGCTATTGTTGTTTAGAGCTTGAAATTATGTTTTAAACTCATGTTTATTTTTGAAATCATCATGTTCTATACATATAAATCATTCCTAGAGATATTATAGACATAACATGGCATCTTATCTCATTGGCATCTAGATATTCATGTGATGCAACTATATTTTGAAAATATGTTCAAGTTTACTTTTGAAATTATTTTAAATTTGAACAATGCAATTTAACACATACAAGACAACTTTAAGACTTTAATCATATGTAGTCAAGTCATGTTATCATGCTCGCAAGGTCAGAATATAAAGCATGTAGTAGTTATGAATATTAGCTCATAATACTAAGTAAATCAAACTTCTTAAATACAATCCTATATAAGGTGGTCATGATCAAGGAACTAGGAATCATATAACACAAGTTAAAGGTTTTTGCATGCCATTCTAAATCATACCAACACACTTGCAAAGTCAGTTTATGATCATAGCCTACATACATCTCAAGTTTCTTTTTAAAGTCTTAAATCCATTCTAAACTCTACACCTTCGTTAATCATGTATGTTAATCTAAACATGCTCACATTAGGTTGATATACTAATCTATACATGTTACATATGCCTGTATGCTTGCTTTAGTCGTAATAATATACCAACACTTAGCAGATTTTGAAATACAAAACTCAATCAAACTCAGAGTCCGGCGTAGCTATGCTGTGCCTTAGTTCAATTATGGCGCAGCTGCGCTATGTCTGGTTCAGGAGCAGAAACAGACTCTGTTTTACAGAGTCTTTATCCAACTTGATTTCAAACGATTTAAACTTGTTCCAAACTATAATTACAGAGTTCATACATGTTAGAAAACTTCTTAAACATCTTATAGCATGTTAATTCACCTTGATTAATATAGCAATTAAAGTAATTCCAAGAATCAAACAAAACCCATCTTCAGAACATAAATAGGAATTATACCTTCTTAGGCTTAAATTGGACTTCCTACTCACTAAATTTGCTTCTACAATGCTCAGCAACTTACACTCTCCACTTAAAAAACTCTTAGCAACACAAAATTCTGAACTCAAGCTTGCATTTATAGAAAAATCATGGACTAGACATTGTCATTAGACAATTTTGGAATCCATGGTGTATTGGGAAAAAACAATGGTTCATGAAGGGTGGTTTAACAACTCCATACCAACTACATAGCTAGCAACGATCATCTAGGATTTAGCCTTGTGGAGAATACGTGTTTTCAGTCTCAGATACTGTTCATGTACTTGAACCACTCATTTTGGGACAAAATGAAAAACTCAGCAATCTTGTTATCTAGGCTTGATTTGTTTTACTTAATTTTCCCATAATGAAATCTTAATGTACACTTGTTACCATATTAGGAATTTCAGGGATAATTTATACACTTACATCATATAGTCAATGTACATTAAACATACGCAATAAAATAACATAGTTACATATTATTGACCGGGTAGTTCCATAATTATCTCTACCACTCACATAACCATATAATAACCTTATTATATTAATAACTAATTTATTTATGTTAAATAAATTTATTCCTTCCCTTAGTTAATCACCACTAAATATAATATAGCTACTTACAACTTAATATATAGTCACATAATGTCACACTACACTATATAGTATAGTTGCATATGCACATCACCGTTAATCTAATATTATTAATAATTAAATAAATTATTCACTTCCTTGATTAATTAACACAAATATTAATTAATCCAATCATCATTGATTAATGTATTTATGGATTTTCATAATCATTATTTATCTACATAATTCTTATTATACTTATAAACATATTGCTAACAATATTAATCACATATTATTAAATAATTACCATTATTAATTAATCAATATTCTACCACAATCATTAACAATTAATATTAATTAATGGTTCACTTAATAATTCCTTCATTGATAAATATCAACATAACGTACTTAGTTTCTAAGGTTTATTAATGCCTCACATATCACATAAGTGTTCCATTTTATTTCTAAAGAAGAAAAATAATTTTCTCCAACTGACCACTGGCGCAGCTGCGCCATTTTGTACTGCTGGGACAGCGCAGCAGCGCCGTACCCTGACAGTGCCAAGACTGGTTTAGTTTTAAGCCAATGTCAACCTTCATCCCATACTTTTTTTTTCACGACATGAATTAATGCCCACGTGAGTGATATTACAAACCTAAGAGTGTATTCATTACATATCACAATAATCTTAATAATCATATCATATATACAATAATCATATTTTCATGGAAAATAAATAGTAACTATTTTTATTACAAAATAAATTTATTATAAGAATATAATCTATAATAATAAATAATTTTATCTATCACATTTGTACATATACTTTACCTTACACATATTTCCACCTTTATATATATAATTTTTTTTCACAAAATGTCTTATTTTATTATATGGAAAACATTGGGTTATTACGTCCACCCTCCCTTATAAGGATTCCATCCCTAGAATCACCGCTTTAAAACTTATAGACACTAGGGCAAATAGCATATACTGTCATTTCAAGTAGATCTCGATCAGATTCGATCAAACTGATCTTTAACTATTCAACATAACACTTGGCTATTTGATCATACAGAAATCTGATTTGTAACAGAACTCAAAATTGTCCTTCAAAATTTCTTTATACCAAATTAACTATATTTAAGGAAATCATATATACGAAAATAAAGTTCGTACGAATAATACCCATAGTTCCATCCCCGGCTGCTACGGTATCCTGAACCGTCATATTGAAGACTCTTGCGGTTGATTTCGTCGAAGTTGGTCCCGTTATTGCCAGCGTTCCACTGCATTTCCCGCATTTACGCTCCCTATATCCATTCTCCTTTTTGGACAGTCCTTCACCTTATGCTTCGTTGATCCACACATAAAATATCCATTGCTCATCCTAGGATTGGGGCATTTAGGAGAGATATGTTCCTCCTGCCCACACTTGTAGCACACAAACTTACCTTAAGACACTCACCTGATTGACTCTTCCCACAATTCTTACACTGCACAGCCTATTTTTTCACACCTTCTTGCTTGACTTGGACACTCCCAACATTGTTCCACTTTTTTTTCTCAACCCTACTTCCACTACCTACTTCTATCTTCTCGGCTCCATTACCCTTATTCTTTCTCTCCTTATTGTAAAGGCTCATGGCCTCACTTCCCCCTTCAGCTATGATAGCCTTTTCTAAGAGTGCGACAAACGTATTGATCTGCAAAACTGCCACCTTATTATAGAGCCAGGGTTTTAGGCCTAGCTTAAACCTCCTTGCCTTTCTAGCCTCCGTATCCACTTGGTATGGAGGGAACCTAGCTAATTCATTGAACTTTGTGACATACTCCACAACTTTCAAGTTCTCTTGCTTCAATTCCAGAAACTTCAGCTCTATCCTAGCCTGCACACTAAATAATAAATAGTTTTGAAAGAACTGCGTCTTAAACCTAGTCTATGCTATCACTCCTTCTCCTGCCCTAGCTTGATTTGCCTCTGACCAGAAATTCACCTCTCCTTTCATCATATAGGTGATAAAAGCTGTCTTTTGACCCTCATCTACCCTAGCAACTACAAATGCTTTTTCTATTTCCTTAACCCAAGTTTGGGCTTCAATCGGATCAGTGGTACCTCTAAATTCGGGCGGTCCTACGACCTTAAAATACTTAAAGTTCACAAATCGATTGTCTGGTTGATTCCCCACCGTTGGCATTCCATTCTGCATGGCCTGAGCTACCATGTTTGCGAAATTCTGCATCAGGTCTGGTTGTTGTCCTCCAGCATTATTGACATACTCTTCTGCCTTTTGGTTTCGAGTTTGATGTCTTGGCGACATTTTCTGGTTAAATAAAACAAAATCTATATTTTATTAACTTACATTCTATACCTTATCGTATAAGTTTAATATTTCAAACTTATTTCATTAATCAACCTATAGACATATTCATTCGACTAATTCATAGTATATAGCATAGCACATACTCCTTTAAACATCTGATATCCCTTTATGACCACAAAAGTCGAGAATTGCTACCACAACTTTGACTAATACAAAAGTTGGGAACATTACATTACACAGACATACTTATCAAATATATTACAATACACATGTACATTACCAAACATTCATAACTAAATACTAATTCTACCTATTTCCTACACCTCTTTCCTGATTCTGGACAACCCTTCGCCTGATGACCTTTCAATCCAGAAATAAAACATGCACCTGGTTTATAATTGGGACAATACAGAGTGGTATGTCCTTCATAACCACAAAGATAACATATCTTTTTCTATTTCTTCTTATCAAATTTTCCTAAGTCATGGCCTTCTATCTTTCTTTTCCCCTTCTTGCTCGAAGCTGCACACGATAGGTTGCCTATGGCTCCCATTTGATCAATTTGGATTTTAAGCTTATCTTGTTCTTCCATTGTTTCTAGTAATGCTTTTCCCAACTGACTATTCAACAGCTTTTCTATTTCCCACATCTTTTCCAGAGAAGAAACCTTGTTCCTCAGATTCTGCACCTCCGTTGATGCTGGATCAACTTCAACTTTAGTGTCTGAATCACTATCTGTTAATTCCACCATTTCTGGGTCCGGTACTATATTTTCCAAAAAGATCACCTCATCAAGGTTATCTTCAACGTGAGCCTCTATTTCAGCTATTGGCTTTGATATTGGCTTGGTTATGGAGATTGGCTCCTTATTTATGGTCTTAGGGTATCCTAATCCTTTTCTTCCTGACATCTACACATAAATTATCCTATTTAGCATATAATATACACACACAGTAAGTAAAATTTTTATATAAGTTATCTTTTATTTGATTTGACGATGAATTTATTCAATTCATCTCCTTTTTAAACTCTATATGAGTTATTTGTACTTTCAACATTTTCCTATGCTCCAGGGTTATAGCCTAAGGTCTACCCCCACCTATGGTTTCTAACCCTAAAGCTCTAATACCAACCTGTGATGCCCCCAAATTCAGGTACTTGAAACCCGAATTCAGTGCTTCACGATACCATTTCTTTGAGCGGAATAATAATAGTAATGTCATAAGTATCAAACTTAATTAAATATCAGAGTTGTCTAAATCCCAGGTACGCGACCTTAAAACATTTCATTACATGATAGATAATAAATATCATCATCTTATTTAAGTCTAGCTATTACATAAGATAACACAAACTTATTCTGACAACTTTCCTTTCCCTTTGTTTCTGGCAGAGCCCTCTGGTTGGTCATACTTAACTGAAAACATTTAATTTAAGCAAGGATGAACATTTGAGTGCCCAACAAGTAATAACAATTATAAATATTAGCTGAAAGGATTAAATGTTTTCATTGTACTACCCTTCTACAATGAATCAATAGTTGTGAAGTAATCTGGACCATAATAATAATAATAATATATTAACTCTATACCAAATTTTTGAAACTACATACTGACTATAAAAAGGTTAAGGTGACATACTATGAACATTATTTTTCATTTTTGAAAAGGTTAAACAGAACTTCATCTGCAAACCGTCACAACTTACGGGCACGGGGGGTGATCATCCCGTTATGCCCTGTATTGATCAATACTACATGCAAGAACGATGATATCGTTCACTCTGTCCGCCTTGGGCGCATAAAATTTTTTCCTTGTTTGAGGTGTTCATACTTAGTCTGAAATCCGAACCAAAACAATTTGATTGGATACAAAAGGTTTTATCATATTCAACGATATTTCTAAATCTGTGTCTAGCTGGTCAAATAACTTAGATGACTTTTATTTAATGTATACATACGGGGGATTAATAGGTATATATATATATATATATATCAACAAGTGTTTAAATACAATGATTATCCAAGTGAGGCCACTTGTATAACCATATTTAGAAAATAACGAACAGAATATATATCTGAATTATATAATATAATATCATGTTGATAAACAATGATCGGATATAACATATATACCAACAAGGTTAAAAATCTAGTACAATAATAATATAATTTTGAAACTTTCTTACTCATGTCCATTACATAAAGAAAATGCAAAGGTAGGATACTTGCTCAATAATAATTGGAGTAAGTATAGGAAACTTGCTTGGTCTGTTGCTTACAATATGCAACTTAGTTCTTATCTTTTGTATAACGACCTATCAGTAATAAGATTGTTCTATTTATTAGAAAATCATATCATAACACATAGTATTGTTATTTATAGTCAACACATAACCTAATCACATTGTCATATAGTTATATCAATCATTAAGATACAAACAAACACTTATACAGTCAAACTATATAGGTTCGGATCAATTTCGGTAACATTTTGGTGTACCGACGGCTTTATCGGGTAATTATTGAGTTTAAAACTCTATCAAGTAGTTCAATTTTATCCTGGGTATTTTAAATACCAGTCATCACAAGTTTAACCTATGTATCTTTGTTTTGATATTATACAGACATCCTTTTGGACTTATCATTCGAAAATCAAAATTAACCTATATTTACATCACATATCATGCTTCTCAACACATTACATAGCATATTAGTCATATATTACAAGTTAAAGTAATCAAATAGGCATGGTTCAAACATTAGTTCAAAAATAGAAACCGTTTCTGACTGCTGCACTGCGCAGCTGCGCCCTGTCTGGGCTTAGGGAAGGCGCAACTGCGCTATCCCCTGGCCAGACCAGAGCTGAGCTATTATCTTTCAGTTTCTGACCCACTCTAACATACCATTACACCTATAGTTTAACATACATGCATGCTAGAAGCTTTCATATACCACTTTACCATTCTTGTGTTCTTCTTTATAAGTTTAAACATACATTTTACATGGCATTCAAGCAAATCATTATCAAGTGGTTACCATAACTCAGTACTTGGCTATATACTCACATAGAGATTCCAAATTCTATTAATGCACATACTTGTAGCATTCATATTGCTTGTTTATAGCTATTGTTGTTTAGAGCTTGAAATTATGTTTTAAACTCATGTTTATTTTTGAAATCATCATGTTCTATACATATAAATCATACCTAGAGATATTATAGACATAACATGGCATCTTATCTCATTAGCATCTAGATATTCATGTGATGTAACTATATTTTGAAAATATGTTCAAGTTTACTTTTGAAACTATTTTAAATTTGAACAATGCAATTTAACACATACAAGACAACTTTAAGACTTTAATCATATGTAGTCAAGTCATGTTATCATGCTCGCAAGGTCACAATATAAAGCATGTAGTAGTTATGCATGTTAGCTCACAATACTAAGTAAAACAAACTTCTTGAATACAATCCTATATAAGGTGGTCATGATCAAGGAACTAGGAATCATATAACACAAGTTTAAGGTTTTTTCATGCCTTTCTAAATCATACCAACATACTTGCAAAGTCAGTTTATGATCATAGCCTATATACATCTCAAGTTTCTTTCTAAAGTCTTAAATCCATTTTAAACTCTACACCTTCGTTAATCATGTATGTTAATCTAAACATGCTCACATTAGGTTGATATACTAATCTATACATGTTACATATGCCTGCATGTTTGCTTTAGTCATAATAATATACCAACACTTAGCAGATTTTGAAACAGAAAACTCAACCAAACTCAGAGTCCAGGGCAGCTGCACTACGCCTTAGTTCAATTATGGCGCAGATGTGCCATGTTTGGTTCAGGAGCAGAAACAGACTCTATTTTACAGAGTCTTTAGCCAACTTGATTTCCAACTATTTAAACTTGTTCCAAACTATAATTACAGAGTTTATACATGTTAGAAAACTTCTTAAACATCTTGTAGCATGTTAATTCACCTTGATTAATATAGCAATTCAAGTAATTCCAAGAATCAAACAAAACCCATCTCAAGAACATAAATAGGAATTATACCTTCTTAGGCTTAAATTGGACTTCCTACTCACTGAATTTGCTTCTACAATGCTCAGCAACTTACACTCTCCACTTAAACAATTCTTAGCAACACAAAAATCTGAACTCAAGCTTGCATTTATAGAAAAATCATGGAATAGACATTGTCATTACACGATTTTGGAATCCATGGTGCATTGGGAAGAAACAATGGTTCATGAAGGGTGGTTTAACAACTCCATACCAACTACATAGCTAGCAATGATCATCTAGGATTTAGCCTTGTGGAGAATACGCGTTTTCAATCTCAGCTATTGTTCATGTACTTGTGCCACTCATTTTGGGTCAAAATGAAAAACTCAGCAATCTTGTTATCTAGGCTTGATTTGTTTTACTTAATTTTCCCACAATAAAATCTTAATGTACACTTGTTACCATATTAGGAATTTCAGAGATAATTTATACACTTACATCATATAGTCAATGTACATTAAACATATGTAATAAAATAACGTAGTTACATATTATTGACCGGGTAGTTCCATAATTGTCTCTACCACTAAAATAACCATATAATAACCATATTATATTAATAACTAATTTATTTATGTTAAATAAATTTATTCCTTCCCTGAGTTAATCACCACTTAATATAATATAGCTACATACAACTTAATATATAGTCGCATAATGTCACACTACACTATATAGTATAGTTGCATATGCACATCACCGTTAATCTAATATTATTAATAATTAAATAAATTATTCACTTCCTTGATTAATTAACACAAATATTAATTAATCCAATCATCATTGATTAGTGTATTTATGGATTTCCACAATCATTATTTATCTACATAATTCTTATTATACTTATAAACATAATACTAACAATATTAATCACATATTATTAAATAATAACCATTATTAATTAATCAATATTCTACCACAATCATTAACAATTAATATTAATTAATGGTTCACTTAATAATTCCTTCAATGATAAATATCAACATAGCGTACTTATTTTCTAGGGTTTATTAATGCCTCACATATCTCATAAGTGCTCCATTTTATTTCTAAAGAAGAAAAATAATTTTCTCCAACTGACCACTGGCGCAGCTGCACCAGTTTGTACTGCTGGGACAACGCAGCAGCGCCGTACCCTGACAGTGCCAAGACTGGTTTAGCTTCAAGTCAGTGTCAACCTTCATCGCCATAATTGTTTTTTTCACTACATGAATTAATGCCCACGTGAGTGATATTGCAAACCTAAGAGTGTATTCATTACATATCACAATAATCCGAATAATCATATCATATATACAATAATCATATTTTCATAGAAAATAAATAGTAACTATTTTTATTACAAAATAAATTTATTATAAGAATATAATCTATAATAGTAAAAAATTTTATCTATCATATATATACATAAACTTTACCTTACACATATTTCCACCTTTATATATAATTTTTTTTCTTTGCAAAATTTCTTATTTAATTATATGGAAAACATTGGGTTATTACAATATCCAACTATTTTATAATTAGCCCAATTAAAATATTATTTGGACTAACACGATGTACATGAAGTACATGATTATATGTATTGGTGTATACTTAGAGTATGAGCATACTTGCATATATGTGGGTGTGCATATATATATATATATATATATATATATATATATATATATATATATATATATATATATATATATATATATATATATATATATATATATATATATATATATAGGTGTCCCTAATTTAGCATAAGGTAATAACATTAAGTCATTAAATTGACTATGCAGAGATCCAATTGTGCTAATATAGTGTAACCAAATTACTGTCCCATATTCATAGTCCTAGTTATAATAACAACCGTGTATTAGGCCAATGGCCTACCCCTCTACTTCTTAAACTAAGTATATAGCAAATGATGAAGAGAGGAATGGAGGAAGAAGGAGTGGGTGACCAACTCTACTTTACCCAATAGCTACTTCTCCTTCTTGGTAAATCAAAACAATGGGCAAAGGTATTGTATGGACAATAATTTTCCTATATATAAATACCCTTTTTTCTCTTTCACGTTGGTTGAATTTGTCTGATAAGTTCCATATAGAGGCCGATGTTCAGAAATTGAGAGAGCAATCTAGAATTGACATCAAGTTTAGAATTTAACCTCATAGAGGTATAATTCTTAAACCATGTTCTAAAGTTTAAGTTTGATAAATTCTTGAGAATTAGAATGAATTCTTGCTAATTGGTTTGTGAATTGCTATCATGATGTTGTACGAGTTGGTATGTATGTTATGGAACTTATATGGTTGGTCTAAGTATGCTAGATTGAGGAGTATATGTTTTGAGTTCTGCAATCTACAAAAACAGAGGCCAAGTCTAGGTTGGTACAGAAGTGGCGCGACCGCGCCACTTCCCAGTACAAACCCAGCGCGGCCGCGCCGTATCTCAGTTTTAAAATCCAACTTCTGCTATAATCTAATTTTTGAGCATGTTAGGTTGGTTTGGAAATGCATATAAATAACCCCAACACATGGATTGAAGTTACTTTAGTTATAGTAGGTCACTATAACTTGGATTAGTTTAAGTTTTAAAGGAAACATATAAGTTTGGAAAGACAAACCTTGTTGGAAATAAACTTACTTGCATTCTGATCTTGTGAGCATGCTAGTTTGGCCTAACTAAATATGTAAAGGGATCTAACATATGATTTTAAGTACCTTGCATATAATGAGTTGTGTTAACTTGGTATTAATAATTTTCTAAAGAGACTTGAAGATTATGAAAAACAAACCTTGATGAACTATGAGTCGTTTAAGTTCTAACTTTGATAGCATGTATACGAGGTTTCATTATGCATGATGTAATATTTAAAGTTATTTTGTATGTGTTGGATTGCATTGAATTGGTTTAAAATGATTTCAAATGCAAACTCGGATATTTTGTAAAATAAATTTTATAAACATAAAGTGGTTATATTTTGACCTTGTAAACGTGTGTAGAAACATGTACAAACAAGTAAGACATGTGAGTTGAAATTGCATGGCATGATTAGTTTAGTATGACATTATTTATGGGAATAAAATTTAGAAGTTTTGAAAATAAAATTTGACAAACTTTATGTCTTTTAAGTTTCAACTTTCGGAACATGTGAATGTGGCCTAGTTATATGCGCGGATGGATAAGGAATGTAATTTCAAGATATATTGCATATATAAGGTTGTCAAGCAGTTTAGTGTGTGTTTTAAAGAGAAATTTAAAAGTTTTAGAAACTAACTTTGATGAGCATTGTATTACTTGCATTGTGACCTTATAAGAAAGCATGATAGAGTTGTTTATGCCTTTAAACATGAATAATATGTGCACTCAACTAGATAGACGTAATATGAACTATGCATGTCTTAAAGTAAGTTTTCAAGTGATAAACCATGCTAGTCATATGAATACACATAAGCATGAGTAATAAGGGTGGTTTAGTATTGTTATGTGACTTAATGGTTAACGTAGCGAGTCCCTTATTTAATAAACCTTTTTAGTTTCAATTAAAGAGTTTTGAAAAAAGGAAGTTGTATGCTTGATTTGAGTTTTATCTCAAAAGTCTGTTTTAGATACATGAGGAGGTGTTCAACTTGGTCAATAGGCTATTAAATATGTAAATCCTAGTTGAACAAATGAGTTCAAAAGAAAACTAAAAGTTTTAGAAGTTAGCCTCAAAGTTAACGAGTTTGGGATACCCAATGTGTCCTAAACCTTGTCTTAATGTGCTTATATTGTTCAAAGATGTTAAGGTGCTAATGAGAGAACTACACTTTTGAAAATTTCAGTTCTAGTTCTGGCAGGGAGTAGCGGGGCCGCGCCACTCCCAAGCTTATACTTAGCGCGGCTGCGCCGTGTTGTTGAGTAGTCTAGAACAGTTTGTTAACTGTCTAAAATTTAGAGCCTGCCTATATATAGACTTAAAGACCGTAAAAGACGAAATAAGATTGTTTCGAAAAAATAATTATGAGAGTAAAATGGACTAGGAACGTAGCTATCCTAAGAGTATACCGAAGAAGTGAACTAGAACGATGTAAAATTTATTGTTTCATTGAGAATAAATGAATGTATGACTAATGGGTATGGATCCATGATTATATAACTGTGTAGGAACACACGCAATGCAGTTAAGTCGTAGTTGATAAACTACGAATCAGGTAAGTCTTTCAGTTCCTATTTATTATATGGATTTGATAAATGTTAGTTGAGCTATATTATGCTATAAAAATGTTGATGTATATATATATGAAATGTATATGAGATATGTATAAAAGTTGAAAGTTGATCTTTCATGATATGCTTGTGAAGTAAATCTCTATGCCTGCTATGTGAGAAGTAATATATGTAGTAAATATTCATCGATTATGAATGCATGAACTGAGTATGTTATTATATGTTATGTGCTGCATGAAAACTGTTAGAATTATTTGGCTGTCGAGCTCACCCTTGTAAATAACCACTTTTGCAGGTTAAGGACTCACGGTAAAGGTTACGTGCTACTTGATTGATAAAGTTCAATAGTATCGAAGGAGATTATTCATTTATTTAAATATATGCTCTTGAACCATGTTTAGGTTCTAGGAGATGTACATGATAGTAGTCTACGATGTGTAATACATGTTGAGTTGTAAAGTTGTACTATGTGATACATAGAGGAATTAGAATCGATATGTAAAAATTTATACAGAAATTCGAATAGAATGAATAATAACATAATTTGATTCAAGGACATGTAATTGATTTAAGTTAAGAAATCAATTAAAGATTTTTCAAAGAATATTGAAAAAGTTTAAATTATTCCGCATAATTTTATAACATCGAATATGATGTAAGACGGGAATGGTAATGACCAAGATTTTGAAACTTATAAAAGTTTGGGGTTATTATACGGATCCTGGAAATGGAAAGACTTTATATTCTAAATTGTTATTAACAAAGTTATATTTATTAAGTTATGAATAAAAGATATAAATAGTTTGATGATAGTAGTATCGTGGCGGACTAGATCCGAGGTTTGAAGAGACCCGGATTTGGGGGCGTCACATGTTTGTATCAAAGTTGTAGGTTATAAACTTTAGGTAATAGTACCTTAGGCTATAACTTGAGAGAGAGAAAGATAAAGATTAAAATATATAAACAAAGATTCAAAGAAGAATCTTGAAGTATCTAAGGGAATGAGAATTCAGGAGTTTCCTAACTCTGGTAATAAAAATGTCAAGCTGATGTCTATAAGATAAAGATGAAAAAGATAATAAGAATGAACTCAGATGGAGTTTTGTTGATAATAGGGGAAGAACCCTAAGGTAAATCGATGATCACGACGTGATCAGAATGAGCTATGAAATGATAAATAGTTTATAACGACTAAATGGGTATAGCTTGATGCTATAAGAGAAGGTACTATAAAACAGTATGGATGAACTCATGAGGAATTGTATATGATGGGATACGTAGAATTCATATCGTTCAAAGAGAAAGTTAAGCGTGAGATAGAGTTAAGTGGGATTTCAGTTGAGGAATTATGTGAGAGCTGAGTTGTACAAACCTTTGTATGGGCGGAGGCTTTGTGCTCGCGCTCTTATGGTGAGAAGGTGATTCTTTTCTCATATCATATTTGATAGATAGAGACTATTAATATTGAGTTAGAGAATATTAAAATTAGGTACTGTTCTTAAAACCAATGCATATGGTAAGTTCATGACTCATAATCATATAGTATATTTTGAACTCCTCAGCGAATGGAGGCCTATGGTCTGACTAGGGTAAGTTCCTAAACTCATATGATTATAGCAAGTTTCTGGATTTCCAAAGTGTGGTAAGTTTGATGAACTATATCGGGTATATATATGTTATGAATTTAGAAATTTTGGTATAGTAAGTATTGATGGTGTTAGAGATTGATAAAATGAAGCAATGGAGTAAAGATTGAAGTTGATGGAGAAACATGGATTTTCTAAATCTTCTAGCTCTGTTAGATTTTCAAAATTTATTGAATCAGTGCAGATGTTTGCACTTCTGTTTTCTTGAAAAGCATTGGATCATGTGATTGAACCAATGATGATTTTAAAAAAATTCCTTTATTCATATATTTATGCTAATTGTTTCGGCTAAGACAAAAATGATTTGAAAATTTTCAAAATATATTTCCAACTGTAACGACCCCAAAATTCATACAATTTAAATCTCGACTTCTGTGACGCCCCCAAAATAGGTCCATTCCATCCAACCCATTCTGAGTCGCCAAATACATGGTACAGAAATAACTACAACTTTATTAATACATCATATAAACTGAGTTTAAATACAGATATTGCCATCTAGACAATATCCACACGTATATAAATCCCCATCATAATTATTGATACATTATTTTACAAAAATGGTGAGAACTACTAAACAACTCTCTCTATAACCATCATTCCATACCCCGACTCGTACTCGCTACATTCTCGCCTCCTGAGAAGAAAAATGGAACAAAAAGGAAAAGGGTGAGCTCAACTAGCCCAGTAAAGAATATTATGACTAAGATAATATACAACAAATTATCGTTAGTCTCCAACAGGAAAAAAATCTAATAGAAAACAATAGACAACAAGTTTTAAATCAATCTTCGCAGCGAAAATAATAATTCATTAGAAGAGTTAAGTAGATAATGCAAACTACTATCTTCTATATATGAATTTAAAAGTTCATCATCGTTATTTTATCCCTGTAACATCAATCAATATATATCTGGAATCAAATATTCATCTTTGCACTACAGGCCAAAGATATTCATCAGTTGGTCATGTTCTCTAAACACCTGTTCATCTTTGCACTACGGGCCAAAGATATTAATCAGTCTGTCATGTTCATCTCAACAACTGTTCATCTTTGCACTACGGGCCAAAGATATTCATCAGAAATCATTCAATTTTGCACTATAGGCCAAAGATATTCAGTAATATCATCATTTAGGACTGAGGATGATGAAAAATATTTTAAAGGAAACGAATCCAGTGAAACAAAATAACAAGTATTAAGGATTCGTACTTTAAGCAATCCGAGTTCAAAAATAATTCATAAATAATCATACTGAAGTAAAATTCAAGAATGATCAAAACATAGATACAATCAAAGCTAGTATCTATAATAGATATTTTGGACAAAAAGAAGAAATTTCATTTTTTGATGAAAAGTTCCGTATTCGTGAATAGTGTCATATACGTGAATAGTAACTCCGACACCAAAAGATAGAAATTTCACAAAAAAACATCATCACGCTTCGTGAATAGTACTCGTGAATAGTAACTCGTGAATAGTAACTCATTAATAGTAACCCCGACATGAAAAAGTTCCAAATTTGATAAAAAGTTCCAACCAATATTTTGGCATAATGATATTGAAGAAATAATATCATTTGAGAAGAAAATAACATCCCTTACATCAAAAGATAGTACTTCTAGTTGAAACACAGGATATAGGCTATGACTTGAACTTGCATCGTATAGCAATACTCAAAGTATACTCAAAATACTCACAAGAATACGCTCGATAATATAGAGAGATAAAACTTCAGTTTCTAGTGTGATTTTCAATTCTAACCTAAGCACCCTATTTATAGGAAAATGCTTAGAACACCAAAGTAGAAAATTTAATATAATAATATATATATATATATATATATATTAATTTGTCTATGCCCACTTAGAATCATCTAAATTCAGCAATTTAGCATGTGTTAAAGATGCCCACCAAACACAAAAAACGTTTTTCCTATTTTAAATATTTTAAACTTCCAAAAATCAATTATTTTAGAGCTTCGGAACTTCAATAATTCATAATAAATAGCCCTTTTATAAGAAAATTCGAATCTCATGACCTTTTATAGGAAATTCAATTCTCTACAACTTTGCAGAAGAAAATTTTTTCAAATTCCAAACAAAAATTGACCGAAATCCACAAACGGGTGATTTTACAAGCTATAATCAAATTTTAGTCAAGAAATGGGGTCCACCGACACATAAAACATGCTTTAAATATTTTTGGTAACAAAAATACTCCTCCTCCACATATACTCATATATCCCACATTCATCGTAAAAATATCATCATTATTATATTATTAAAATATAATAATATATTTAAATGAATTATTTTATCAGAAAAAGATAAAATTTCAATTTTCAACAATTGTCTCATTAAAAATTTTCTCCATCTATATCTACATAATATCAATATTTTTCTCATCATATGAATCAATAATTAATTATTCACAAATAATATTACAGAATCACAATATTGACAACCAGGCAGTTCCCAGGAAAGAGGGGGCTTTCCAATAAGAATTTCTTCTTACTGGCGCGCAATTAGGTGACCAAACCTCTCCTTAGACAGAACTTTCTAGATATTGCTAATAATGTTATCTAATAATATTATTCAGATAATATGAATTATTGCTTCGATAATGAAAAATATTGTGTAATGACAATTATTGAAACAACAGTAATATAAAATATCAACGCAGCAATTATTAAATCAATAAAATAAAATACTGAACAGTAATTACTGTAACCATTATTGAGTAGTGCCTTCTTACGTAAGAATCAATAATTGGTGCAATACCGTGTGCTACTGTTCAACAACGCGTATTAGTGTGTTTTAACCACCGGGTATTCCAACAATATTAACGGTAACAACTACACCGTTATTTATAAATAACTTATTCTTGTCGTTTTCTTACTCCAATCGCTTTCCGTTATGGGGCCCACAAAATACTGCGTCGTCGTACGAATATTCCCCGACAGTACGAATATTCCACGACCAAACGAATATTCCCCGACAATAATGAATATTTTATAACCACTTGCTTATTCGAAATATTTGCGTATTTTACCCATAAATATCCACATTAATCAAATCAACCCTTACCATTTCAAAAAAATAATAGAGGAAAATAAATTTCATTTATTAATAATTTGGGGTCTTACATCCTCCCCTCCTTATGAAATTTCGTCCTCGAAATTGACGTACGTACCTGGTGTTTCGAAAAGATGAGAATACCTCGCTTTCATTTCCGTTTCCAACTCCCAGGTCATTTCCTCAATAGCATGGTTTCTCCACAAAACTTTAACTTGTGGTATAACCTCGGTACATAGGACATGTTCTTTCCTATCCAAGATCTTGACAGGTACCTCCTCGTACGTTAAGTCTTCGGCTATCTCGTCCGGTTCTAACTCAATGACGTGGTTCGGGTCGTCCACATATTTACGTAACATCGATACATAAAAAACGTTATAAACACGCGTCATACTTGGCGGTAAAACGAGTCTATAGGCCACAGTTCTTATTCGATCGAGAATTTCAAATGGATTAATAAATCGAAGGTTTGAGCTTTCCTCACCTCACCGATTCTCGCTTTTGAAATAACAACTTCTTGCACCTCCTTCTTCAAATTCATCAGCTCCGGTGTGTAGCTTGAACAGCTTTAACTTTATCGATTAAAGTCGATTATACTCGTATATCATCATGTGGGTACCTAGAGTTTTCATCTCCATCTCTATTATTTGTAAATTATACGAAATTAGTCTTTGACAATATCGTACTCGTACTTGTATACGATCTTCTACTCAATACGTCAGCTACCACGTTCGCTTTTCCAGGATGGCATGGTCAGAACATGTGCTGAAATGAGTCTCCTCTTGAGTTCTTCGAAGCTCTTCCCACATTCCTTGCTCCATTCGAATTTTGTATCTCTACGAGTCAGCTGCGTTAATGGAATAGCGATTCGAGAATATCCTTCAACGAATCTCCGACAATAACCAACTAAGCCTAGAAAGCTATGTATTTCGATTACCGACTTAGGTTGTTCTCAACTGTGACTCATATCCCTACCTTGGATAGCACGTTACAATGACACCTATCAGTTTACTATCGCACGAATATGGTGTCCCCTACGGAGAGTCTGGCTTCGATGCATTCCACAAAGGAAGTCACCAGATAAAGGCTCGGGTATCAACTTCTACAGTTGGGTTGTTAACTCCTGAAGTTCAATAGGAGCCATTTGATATGAGATATTAGAAATGGGTTTTGTACCGGATTTAAAGTCGATACAAAATTTAATATCAGGCTTTGAGAGTAAGCCAAGAAATTCTTCAGGAAATATGTCAGGAAAAATCAATAACAACAGGAATATTATTCAAATCTGACGTGTCTTTATTCAAATCCATAACATGGACTAAGAAATCTTGACATCCGTAATAAACGAATGACTTCATGGCTTGATATGAAAATGTTTGACTACAATGATTTGATTGCTTTAATTCGAATAACAGGTTGCTTAGGAATATGAAAACTAACAACCTTACGAAAGTAATCAATTTCGGCATGATGAGTAGTTAACCTTAAAATCACATCAAAAATAAATATCTCTATAGAAATAAGGTTAACAGGTAATGTGATAGTGCCAACCTAAATCAAGCAAGATTTCTAAACAACGGATGTAATGAAAGTTTCTCCTAACGGAGTCTCCATAAATAGGTCAAAGTCTAATTTCTCTGTAGTCAAGTTCAAACGTTGAGCGCAAGCAAAAGAGATAAAAGAATGGGTAGAACCGATATCTAGTAAGGTATAAACTTCGCAAGAATTTATAATTAACTAACCCGTGCTAACTTTGTTCGGGTTCCACGCATTTTGACCGGTCACGACAAATGCTCTTCCAGGAACCGTTGACTTTGACTTTTCTGGGACATCCTTTTGATTAACCATTCCCGCTGGATTGGGTTTCGATACCGTACAATCTCGAGCGATATGTCCTTCTTTTCCACAATTATAGCATACCTTAAACTATTGTGGGCAGTTTGGGCTGATATGTCCCTCTTTCCTGCATTTGTAACATACGACCGGTGGTCTTTCTCCTCCCTTGGAACCAGTTGCTACTGGCGCTGACGTCTTCACATGGTCGTTGTTGAATCTCCTCTTTTTAAAATCTCCTCCCGACTCGCTTCTTCTATTTTCATGGCCACGATTACCACCAGAGTGGTTACCTTCTTTGTCCGTATTCTTCTTTCTCCGCTGGTTATCGTTATTCTGATGACTGCTATCTTCGGTATAATCCTGATTATGGTCCCTCGGTTGAACATACTCGTTATCTCGCTCTAACAACTGAGCCCTGTTGACAATATCTGAATAGAGAGAAAATTTATGAGAAATGAGATATTGACGTATGCCGGGTTTCAAACCTCTCAGAAACATCCGCGTCATACGTTCCTCATTCTCCACCAAATGAGGTTCAAACCTGGATAACACCACGAACTTCGCCTCGTACTGGGACACCGTCATGTTATTCTGCTCCAGTCTAATAAACTTCACTTCCTTTATATGACGAATACTTTCAGGAAAGTACTTGTCATTGAACTGTTTCTGAAACGTCTCCCAAGACATGCTGAGTGCAGCTGGATGGGTACGCTTCACAGATTCCCACCAGTAATTTGCCTCGTTACGGAACATAAAAGTAGCGAATGGAACTTTATGTTCCTCCGTGCATTCCAAGACATCGAATATCTTAGTAATTTATTTGACCGACGTCTCCGCCTTAATCGGATCCGGCTTTCCCCAGAATTCTGGTGGTCCCAACTCTTTGAACTGCTTGGCTGTGACCACCCGTGAATTGCTATCATTTCCTCCTTTATTTTGAACACGAGTCTCCCTCGTCTGATTTTTCATGAACTACAAAAAACTTCTAAACATCCCCTCGTTCATCATCTGCTCAGTGGTGTTGTTCACAGGAGGTACATTGCCAGCCTGTTGCACGTTCTCCTAGTTGGTAAGTACAGGCATCTCCACGGTCTCATTTACTCCACTGTTAATATTCTCAGTCGACATTCTCAAATACTGTCATAAAACAAAGGTTAATTAAGGAAATCAATATATCACATAATATCCTTATATACTGACCAACTAACAAATAAGCTTAGGTAGGACACACTAGCGAAGGATTTACTCGTCTCTCCCCTCCTAGTTCTATTCCCCGATCTCCACCAGAGATCATATCCCTAAGCTCTGATACCAACTGTGACGCCCCCAAAATAGGTCCATTCCATCCAACCCTTTCTGAGTCGCCAAATACATGGTACAGAAATAACTACAACTTTATTAATACATCATATAAATTGTGAGTTTAAATACAGATATTGCCATCTAGACAATATCCACACGTAAATAAATTTCCATCATAATTATTGATACATTATTTTACAAAAGATAGTGAGGACTACTAAACAACTCTCTCTATAACCATCATTCCATACACCGACTCGTACTCGCTACATTCTTGCCTCCTGAGAAGAAAAATGGAACAAAAAAGAAAATGGTGAGCTCAACTAGCCCAATAAAGAATATTATGACTAAGATTATATATAACAAATTATCGTTAGTCTCCAACAGGGAAAAAAAATCTAATAGAATACAATAGACAACAAGTTTTAAATCAATCTTCGCAGCGGAAATAATAATTCATTAGAAGAGTTAAGTAGAGAATGCAAACTACTATCTTCTATATATGAATTTAAAAGTTCATCATCGTTATTTTATCCCTGTAACATCAATCAATATATATCTGGAATCAAATATTCATCTTTGTACTACAGGCCAAAGATATTCATCAGTTGGTCATGTTCATCTAAACACCTGTTCATCTTTGCACTACAGGCCAAAGATATTAATCAGTAGGTCATGTTCATCTCAACACGTGTTCATCTTTGCACTACGGGCCAAAGATATTCATCAGAAATCATTCATCTTTGCACTACAGGCCAAAGATATTCAGTAATATCATCATTTAGGACTGAGGATGATGAAAAATATTCTAAAGGAAACGAATCCAATGAAACAAAATAACAAGGATTAAGGATTCGTACTTTAAGCAATCCGAGTTCAAAAATACTTCATAAATAATCATACTGAAGTAAAATTCAAGAATGATCAAAACATGGATACAATCAAAGCTAGTATCTATAATACATATTTTGGACAAAAAGAAGAAATTTCATTTTTCGATGAATAATGTCGTATTCGTGAATAGTGTCGTATACATGAATAGTGTCGTATACGTGAATAGTAACTCCAACACCAAAAGATAGAAATTTCACGAAAAACATCATCACGCTTCGTGAATAGTAACTCGTGAATAGTAACTCATGAATAGTAACCCCGACATAAAAAAGTTCCAAATTTGATAAAAAGTTCCAACCAATATTTCGGCATAATGATATTGAAGAAATAATATCATTTGAGAGGAAAATAACATCCCTTACCTCGAAAGACAGTACTTCTAGTTGAAACACCGGATATAGGCTACGACTTGAACTTACACCGTATAGCAATACTCAAAATACTCACAAGAATACGCTCGATAATATAGAGAGAGAAAAAACTTCAGTTTCTGGTGTGATTTTCAATTCTAACCTAAGCACCCTATTTATAGGAAAATGCTTAGAACACCAAAGTAGAAAATTTAATATAATAATATATATTAATTTGTCTATGCCCACTTAGAATCATCTGAATTCAGCAACTTAGCATGTGTTAAAGATGCCCACCAAACACAAAAAACGTTTTTCCTATTTTAAATATTTTAAACTTCCAAAAATCAATTATTTCGGATCTTCAAAACTTCAATAATTCATAATAAATAGCCTTTTTATCAAAAAATTTGAATCTCACGACTTTTTATAGGAAATTCAATTCTCTACAACTTTGCAGAAGAAAGTTTTTTCAAATTCCAAATAAAAATTGACCGAAATCCACAAACGGACAATTTATAGGCTATAATCAAATTTCAGTCAAGAAATGGGGTCCACCGACACATAAAACATGCTTTAAATATTTTTGGTAACAAAAATACTCCTCCTCCACATATACTCATATATCTCACATTCATCGTAAAAATATCATCATTATTATATTATTAAAATATAATAATATATTTAAATGAATTATTTTATCAGAAAAAGATAAAATTTCAATTTTCAACAATTGTCTCATTAAAAATTTTCTCAATCTATATCCACATAAAATCAATATTTTCCTCATCATATGAATCAATAATTAATTATTCACAAATAATATTACAGAATCACAATATTGACAACCAGGCAGTTCCCAGGAAAGAGGGGGCTTTCCAATAAGAATTTCTTCTTACTGGCGCGCAATTAGGTGACCAAACCTCTCCTTAGACAGAACTTTCTAGACATTGCCAATAATGTTATCTAATAATATTATTCAGATAATATGAATTATTGCTTCGATAATGAAATATATTGTGTAATGATAATTATTGAAACAACAACAATATAAAATATCAACGCAGCAATTATTAAATCAATAAAATAAAATACTGAACAGTAATTACTGTAACCATTATTGAGTAGTGCATTCTTACGTAAGAATCAATAATTGGTGCAATACCGTGTGCTACTGTTCAACAACGCGTATTAGTGTGTTTTAACCACCGGGTATTCCAACAGTATTAACGGTAACAACTACGCCGTTATTTATAAACAACTTATTCTTGTTATTTTCTTCCTCCAATCGCTTTCCGTTATGGGGCCCACAAAAGACTGCGTCGTCGTACGAATATATCCCCGACAGTATGAATATTCCACGACCAAACGAATATTCCCCGACAATAATGAATATTTTATAACCACTTGTTTATTCAAAATATTTGCGTATTTTACCCATAACTATCCACATTAATCAAATCAACCCTTACCATTTCAAAAAAATAATAGAGGAAAATAAATTTTATTTATTAATAATTTGGGGTCTTACAACTTCGGTCGTTAATAATACATTCAGCCTCTAATTTTACATAATTAAACAATAATACAACCATTGAAATTTGCATAATAATTTAAACTTTTATACATTTCCTTCTTTATTGCCCTAAATCGCAACCTTTACATTACATCTCTTTGATTCAAATTTATATCATGAATCGTTACAACAAAATGACTAAACAAAGTCTTACATCATAAATAGGTATCTATATACACCGGATAACTCAACTTACAATTCAACAACATGTTATATTCAAAATATTAAATACATTTACCATAAAACATAAGCAATCTTCGTGAATACAGATCCTTACCTTAAATATTTAACCAGGAAAAGTGGTTATTTGCAAGGTTGAGCTCGACAACCCAGCAAAATCTAACAGTTTTTATACATCACGTAGCACATAATAACATGCTCAACATATATCTCATAAACATCGAACTAATATAACATACATGCTGCAATTCATATAACAAGTATAAAGATTGAGTTCTTTACTCAATCAGCATGCTTTAGTCAAACAACGTAGTCATAAATTGACTTTAACATTTCATACATTCAACATATATATAACACATCATGCTCTTTGCAATAAATATTTAAAACAATCAAATTCACATAGCAAATAGGAATTGAAAGACTTGCCTTGATCGTTGTTTACCAATAACAGTTTAACAGCTTACAGATATCTGCACTTCACGTGCCCTACACAATTATATAATCATTCACATTAACTATTAGTCACATAGCAATGCATAGTAGCTGTAATATAAACTTTAATCTACATCCTATAACCCTTACTATTAATCAATACACAATATTCAATTTGATTGTGTTAACTTTAGACTTATAACTCACTATATTTCTTCTTAGTCAAACTCGAAGTTCATTCAACTGCTTAAGTCTTGCTAGGACTACTTATTGGTTTTATATTAAATCCATTCCATATCTTATAATATTCATTTCAATTGAATTAAAACACTTTTTAAGTTTATTTACACTTGGCACGGCATTTTGACGTTCATTCGTCACACACCCGATTCGTCTCTCATGTGTATGCTTAGTATGCTTATAAAACTTATCTAACACATCATTTATTAATTTTAAGCATCATTATATTTACTAATGTTCAGGAGCACTACATTTGCAAATGTGCATTCCCGAGGCCTTCCGATTGCCTCCTAATACATATCAGTCTCACAAATGACCATTTTGACCCTTTTTCCCGACCTCAAATTGAAAAACTTAAAGAAAGAAAGTTGTAGGTATATTCGTCTTCATTCCGGATCATCTTGAATCACCTCAATCAAAGTTCGTATGAAAAAATTATGGTTGTTTTACTACAGGAGGTCAAAACTGCTCGACCTAGACTAATGTTCCGGTGCCGCGGCGCGAGAACTAAGCTATACAGTGGTGCTGGGGCACGAACTTTAGTGCTGGGGTACGAATTTCAGCGCTGGAGCATGAATTTTGGCGCTGAGGCTCTGACTTACAGAACACCCAACCACGAAGAACAGAATAACTAAATTCTGGACTAATTACTACTGTTAAAATCTAAATTAAGATGTAAAACTTATATAGATTACTCATAAATATTTACTTATCATACATATACCAATTTTAAAGCAATCAAACAATAATTTCAGAAAATTTAAATCCTTGAAACCATAGCTTAAAGCCCAAAACTCCATGTTTGATATTTCTTTGACACAGTGACTCTGTAAATGCTAATGATAAACCAATTTGATGCTTTTAAACTATGTTTTTTGTAATTCTTAACAAACTAATTAATATAGCTATAGTTCAATTTCATATATTAGTTCAAAATTCAATACTAATTGTGTTATCCTGCGAAACATGTTCATGTACATGTAATCACTGTAAAACCAAATTTCTCTTCTTGCAGACTTAATCTAGCATACAATCATATTTATATGTTAAGCATACAATTTCTTATTTATAACCCAACTAAAACCTCACCAACATGAATAATCCCCACAATTCATTGTATAACTACAATTCAAGAATATGGAATTCACATTAAATTTTGCGTAAAGTATATATAGTAAAGACAACCTTCAATTTGCTCAGACAATCCTTGTTAAACACCACAGATGATTGCTTGGTAATCCTTAGGCTTTCTCTCAATTTCTCTCAATCTCTCAAGTTCTCTGTCAAGCTCTCTTTCTGAATTCTCTTCTCTCTTTTCTCAATATCACAACATAGGCTAACTTAAGCGTAAAAACCAAACTGATACTAATCAAGCGTAAGAAGAAAACTGATACACCTTAATACGCATAAATATAATAACAGTTACAAAAATAAACGTATATATTATAAATATATTATATTTATTTTTTATTTTTTTATATATTCTATTTATATTATTAAAATTCAAAATTTAAAAAAATTCAAAAGCCGTAAGGCTTTGTTTGGCAAAACTCTTTAAAAATTAAAGACTTAATATATTTAAGCCTTGTTTGGCAAAACTAAATTAAACTCCTTTAATTTATTTTAATAACTCCTTTATAATATAGTTATTTATCACACTTTATTTAATTAAGTTTTCAAACTTAATTTAATTAATTCTAATAACAATTTATTGAATAAATCATTTAATCATTATAAGCTCTCTAACTTAATTATTAAATTAAATTAGAAAATTATCTCATAACAATTAATTTTCTTAGCTCCTTAATTATTTACTTAACAAATAATTAACCAATCAAGTCAAATCAAATTAAATATTTATTCAACAATAACCACATCCATTAAATATTTATATAATTAAATAAATATTTATAATTACAATTAAAATTCTGGATTGTTACATTAATCACATCGTAATAAGAATTTCAATTATCAAATTCTTATTTTAATAACTTATAAAAATTCGGGTAGTCACACCAACCATGTGCATCATTTGATATGGTGTAGAAAATGGTAAACAATGGAGTCATCAATGCAGTCTAACTTAGTGTTGGTTATGATCGAAAGATCGTCAGCCCACTATGGTATGATGTAGTATGACAAAGTCACATAATGGCGGAATCCTCAACATACTACTAATCTGGTACGGTATCATAATGTCATAAAAGAATTTTTGGTTTTCTTTTAGATTATGAAAAAGGTTAATTAAGTTGGCTAAATTATTTTGATTGATGTCCGAGTTGTTGATAAAAGTCTAAGCTGTTTGATTCAGCTAGACGGTTGTTGAAAAATATTTACGGAATTCAAGCGTTCTTGAGTATTTATGCCAAACCAGATTGCTCTGGTGTGGATTCAGATGTGAAAAGCTGAGGTGAACAACCCTATAAGGGCACATGTTTTCGGGGACATTGGTTTTGAGCGTAACGCATATAGTCATTACAAAGCATTACGTTGCGGCCCAACGTAGTGGTATAATAGGCTGGCCACCTAGTGTATGTGTGGATTGTGTTTTCAGTCTTTGTGATTGATAAACACGCTGGTTTGCAGTGTGAAGGATTGTGTTGAATCACTAGTAAACCTAGAGAAGAATTCACGGTCTCGTGTGACCCCTCATCATAAATTGGAATCTGAGTTATTCATACTACTTCCCGATTATTAAAAAATCGTGGAATATTCTTATTCTTTTGAATGATGAAATTAGTAAGTAGAATATTCCTTAGAAAGGAGAATGTGGTAGAATGCAAGCGAGCAAGTTATAATAAAATCTTCCGAAAAGAGAATGGATAAAATTATTCAAAGGAATACGTAATATTCGGAATAACACCGAGTAGATGAGGTTTCGGTGATTCCGAGGACAGAATCCTTATAAGGGTGAGAGGATGTGATAACCTGAATTTTTAGAAATATTAAAATACGAATTTAGTAAATAGAATTCTTATTATAAGATAAGTTGGGTTCAAATATGTATGTATATATGTGTTATATATTTGAATATTGGATTATGTGGGAAGGAATTATATATGAGATTTTATAGTTAATTAAACTATTAAAGAAAGAAGAGTTTGAACTTGAAGTTTAATCTCTATGTTATTGAAGAATGCAGAAATTGTTATTGTAAAGTCAAAAAGGAAATTGATTTTGGTTAGTATAATAAGATAGCATGTAGGGATCATGTTAAAGGAATTATGAGTTAAGTTTTATTTCGATTTAAAGCTTAACATGTCTGCGTCCTAACTTGAGGTGGCGCGGCCGCGCCACTCTCAAGCCTAAGAACAGAGCGGGCGCGCCGACCTGTAGACAGTTCATGATGAGTTTGTAATATGAACTTTAGGAATTGTGTATTAGTAACTAATATGTTATAATAAGGACCATAATTGGTGTTTCAACCGCCCATGAATGGATTGAGATAACGAATCATGAATTGAATGAGAATTTATTTATGGAAATTAATATTGGTTAACTAAGTTATATTATGTAATATTATAATATAATGTTAAAGCCTTGTGTAGTAGTAAATTGAATGAAAGGAGTAATTCACTTAAGTAAAATGGTGAATTAATGTATGTAGTTTACATGAAGAAAATGAAATAATTATGATAATTAAATTTGCCGTTTTCATATATTACATAATATGATAATATATGAAAGGATTTAATACTTGAAAGATAATAATGGAAAATGGGTGATGAATAATAGAAGAAAATCGATATATATATATATATATATATATATATATATATATATATATATATATATATATATATATATGGGAGCCCTTCCATAGCAACCGGTTGCCATGAGAACTATGCAACAACCCCTTTTTGTACCGTTGATAAACTTATTAGAAGGCTGAGATGAAACATAAATTTACCAAGCCGTAAGAACTTGTACCGGCTTTTATTTTAATATGAGGACCCCACCATAGTCAACATGTTGTCAGTTTATTGAAATAAAATAAATTTTTAATATTAAATAATGCCCGACCGGCACAGCTTGTACCAGCTGTGCCTTTTTATAAAATACTCCCAACTCTTACGGCTATTAAAAAAAAAATATATATATATATATATATATATATATATATATATATATATATATATATATATATTCAAACCGGCACAACCTCTTACGGCTTGCACAATTTCTTTATTAGCTATTCCAAATAAAATATTTGTTATTTTTATAACTCTTTCATTTAATAACAAATGAAGAATTATAATTTAAATAAAAAATAATATCCTATTTTATAAAAATATATTTTTATAATTTTTTATTTGCTATTTTTATAAAGAATATATTTTTATAACAAATTAAAGTGGGAAGAAATTAATATAAAAATATATTTTTATAAAATAGGATATTATTTTTTATTTGAATTATAATTCCTTTATTTGTTATTAAATGAAAGAGTTATAAAAATAATAAATTAAAGTGGGAAGAAATTAATATATTTGTTATATAAAGAATTATAAAAATATAAGGAGCCCTTCCCACTTTAATTTGTTATAAAAATATATTCTTTATAAAAATAGCAAATAAAAAATTATAAAAATATATTTTTATAAAATAGGATATTATTTTTTATTTGAATTATAATTCTTTATTTGTTATTAAATGAAAGAGTATAAAAAATAACAAATATTTTATAAAGAATAGCAAATAAAAGGATTTGTGCAAGACGGAAGAGGTTGTACCGGTTGGATTTTTTTTTTTTTTAACAGACTGCTGGTACATTTTTTTTTATTTATTTTTTCCCGGCCGGTACATTTTTCTGTACTTCTAATATTGATAATACATTTATTATTATTATTATTATATAATACTTCACTACTTTTATAAATTCGATAATCACATTATTATTATACTTCACTAGTTTTATTAATAATAAAATCATTTCTTAATAATAAAATCATTGCTTAATATATAAAATCATTACTAATAATCATTAACAGCTAGGCCCGTGGTGCTCGGGTGGTCATATGACGATGTGTTTGGAGTTTGAGGTTGCGAGTTCGAATATGTTTAGCAGCGAGTTGCTTGGATAAAATTATTTTTTACAATTTTTAATACCAGCCGTGACAAGTTGTACCGGCCGGGTTTTTTTTTTTCAATTTTTTAATACCAACCGTGACAAATTGTATCAATATATCAAAAATATATCAAATGTATCAAAAATGTATAAAATGTATCAAAAATATATAAAAAATGTATCAAAAATATCAAAATATATCAATTATCAAAAAATTTCCAAAATATATCAAAATGTATCAAATGTATCAAAAATATATCAAAAATGTATCAAATATATCAAAATTGTATCAAAAATATATCAAAAATGTATCAAATATATCAAAAAATGTATCAAATGTATCAAATATATCAAAAAAGTATCAAATATATCAAAATTGTATCAAATGTATCAAAAATGTATCAAATATATCAAAGATATATCAAATGTATCAAAAATATATCAAAAATGTATCAAATGTATCAAATATATCAAAAATATATCAATTATCAAAAATGTATCAAAAATGTATCAAACGTATCAAAAATATATCAATTATCAAAAATGTATGAACCAGCCGTGACAAGCTGTACCGGCCGGTTTTTTTTTTAATTTTTTAATACCAGCCGTGACAAAATGTATCAAATATATCAAAAATATATCAAATGTATCAAAAATATATAAAATGTATCAAAAATATATAAAAAATGTATCAAAAATATCAAAAATATATCAATTATCAAAAATGTATCAAAATATATCAAAAATGTATAAAATGTATCAAAAATATATCAAATATATCAAAATTGTATCAAATATATCAAAATATATCAAATATATCAAAAATGTATCAAATGTATCAATATATCAATTATCAAAAATGTATCAAATGTATCAAAAATGTATAAAATGTATCAAAAATATATAAAAATGTATCAAATGTATCAAAAATATCAAAAATATATCAATTATCAAAAATGTATCAAATGTATCAAAAATATAAAAAATATATCAATTATAAAAAACGTATCAAAAATATATCAAAAATGTATCAAATGTATCAAAAATATATCAAAAATGTATCAAATATATCAAAATTGTATCAAATATATCAAATATATCAAAAATGTATCAAATATATCAAAAATATATAAATGTATCAAAAATATATAAATAATGTATCAAAGGATCAAAATATCAAAAATATATCAATTATCAAAAATGTATCAAAAATATATCAAAAATATATCAAATATATCAAAAATATATCAAAAATATATTAATATATCAAAATTATATCAAATGTATCAAAAATATATCAAAAATGTATCAAATGTATCAAATATATCAAAAATGTATCAAATATATCAAAAATATATCAATTATCAAAATGTATCAAAAATATATCAAAAAATGTATCAAAAATATATCAATTATCAAAAATGTATCAAATAAATCAAAAATGTATCAAATGTATCAAAAATATATCAAAAATGTATCAAATATATCAAAAATGTATCAAATGTATCAAAAATATATAAAATGTATCAAAATATATAAAAATGTATCAAATGTATAAAAATATCAAAATATATCAATTATAAAAAATGTATCAAATGTATCAAAAATGTATCAAATATATCAAAAATGTATCAAATGTATCAAAAATATATCAAATGTATCAAATATATCAAAAATGTATCAAATGTATCAAAAATGTATAAAAAATATATCAAATGTATCAAATATATCAAAAATATATCAATTATCAAAAATATATCAAAAATTATATCAAATGTATCAAATATATCAAAAATGTATCAAATGTATCAAAATGTATCAAAAATATATAAAAATGTATCAAAATATCAAAAATATATCAATTATCTAAAATATATCTAATGTATCAAAATATATCAAAAATGTATAAAATGTATCAAATATATCAAAAATGTATCAAATATATCAAAATATATCAAAAATGTATCAAATATATCAAATATATTAAAAATATATCAATTATCAAAAATGTATCAAAAATATATCAAAAATATATCAAAAATGTATCAAATGTATTTAATATATCAAAAATATATCAATTATCAAAAATGTATCAAAAATATATCAAAAATGTATCAAATGTATCAAATATATCAAAAATATATCAAATATATCAAAATTGTATCAAATGTAACAAAAATATAACAAAAATGTATCAAATGTATCAAATATATCAAAAATGTATCAAATATATCAAAATGTATCAAATGTATCAAAAATATATCAAAAATGTATCAAATGTATCAAATATATTAAAAATATATCAATTATCAAAAATGTATCAAAATATATCAAAAATGTATCAATGTATCAAAAATATATCAAAAATGTATCAAATTTATTAAAATTATATCAAATGTATCAAAAATATATCAAAAATATATCAAATGTATCAAATATATCAAAAATATATTAATTATCAAAATATTTTCAAAAATGTATCACATATATCAAAAATATATCAAATGTATCAAAATTGTATCAAATGTATCAAAAATGTATCAAATGTATCAAAATATATTAAAAATATATCAAATGTATCAAATATATCAAAAATATCAAAATTGTATCAAATGTATCAAAAATATATCAAAAATATATCAAATGTATCAAATATATCAAAAATGTATCAAATGTATCAAAAATATATCAAAAATATATCAAATATATCAAATATATTAAAAATATATCAATTATCAAAAATATATAAAAAATGTATCAAATGTATCCAAAATATATCAAAAATATATCAAAAATGTATCAAATGTATCAAATATATCAAAAATATATCAATTATCAAAAATGTATCAAATATATCAAAAATATATCAAATGTATCAAAATTATATCAAATATATCAAAAATATATCAAATGTATCAAATGTATCAAAAATGTATCAAATGTATCAAAAATATATAAAAAATGTATCAATTGTATTAAAATATCAAAAATATATCAATTATCAAAAATGTATCAAAAATATATCAAAAATATATCAAATGTATCAAAAATATATCAAATATATCAAATGTATCAAATGTATCAAAAATATATCAAAAATGTATCAAATGTATCAAATATATCAAAAATGTATCAAATGTATCAAAAATGTATCAAATATATCAAAAATATATCAATTATCAAAAATATATCAAAAATTGTATCAAATATATCAAAAATGTATCAAATATATCAAAAATGTATCAAATATATCAAAAATGTATCAAATATATCAAAAATATATCAAATGTATCAAAAATGTATAAAAAAATATATAAAAATGTATCAAATGTATCAAAAATATCAAAAATATATCAATTATCAAAAATGTATCTAATGTATCAAAAATGTATCAAATATATCAAAAATATATCAAATGTATCAAAAATATATAAAAAAATATATAAAAATGTATCAAATGTATCAAAAATATCAAAAATATATCAATTATCAAAAATGTATCTAATGTATCAAAAATGTATCAAATATATCAAAAATATATCAAATGTATCAAAAAATATATCAAAAATATATCAAATGTATCAAATATATTAAAAATATATCAATTATCAAAAATGTATCAAAAATATATCAAATGTGTCAAAAATATATCAAAAATATATCAAATATATCAAAATTGTATCAAATGTATCAAAAATATATCAAAAAGTGTATCAAAATATCATTATCAAAAATGTATCAAAAATATATTAAAAATATATCAAACTGTATCAAATATCTCAAAAATGTATCAAAATAAATCAAAATTGTATCAAATGTATCAAAATATATCAAAAATGTATCAAATGTTATCAAATATATCAAAACTATATCAAATATATCAAAAATATATAAATGTATCAAAATATATAAAAATGTATCAAAAATATATCAATTATCAGAAATATATCAAAAATATATCAAATGTATCAAAAATATATAAAAATGTATCAAATATATCAAAATTGTATCAAATGTATTAAAAATATATCAAATGTATCAAATATATCAAAAATATATCAAATGTATCAAAAATATATCAAATGTATCAAATATATCAAAAATATATCAATTATCAAAAATGTATCAAAAATATATCAAAAATGTATAAATATATCTATTATCAAAAATGTATCAAATATATCAAATATATCAAAAATATATTAAATGTATCAAAAATATATCAAAAATATATCAAATGTATCAAATATATCAAAAATTTATCAAATGTATCAAAAATATATAAAATGTATCAAAAATATATAAAATGTATCAAATGTATCAAAAATATTAAAAATATATCAATTAACAAAAATGTATCAAATGTATCAAAAATATATCAAAAATGTATCAAATGTATCAAAATATATCAAAAATGTATCAAATATATCAAAATTGTATCAAATGTATCAAAAATATATCAAAAATGTATCAAATGTATCAAAAATGTATCAAATGTATCAAAATATGAGATTTTATAGTTAATTAAACTATTAAAGAAAGAAGAGTTTGAACTTGAAGTTTAATCTCTATGTTATTGACGAATGCAGAAATTGATATTGTAAAGTCAAAAAGGAAATTGATTTTGGTTAGTATAATAAGATAGCATGTAGGGATCATGTTAAAGGAATTATGAGTTAAGTTTTATTTCGATTTAAAGCTTAACATGTCTGCGTCCTAACTTGAGGTGGCTCGGCCGCGCCACTCTCAAGCCTAAGAACAGAGCGGGGCGCGCCGGCCTGTAGACAGTTCATGATGAGTTTGTAATATGAACTTTAGGAATTGTGTATTAGTAAACTAATATGTTATATAAGGACATAATTGGTGTTTCAACCGCCATGAATGGATTGAGATAACGAATCATGAATTGAATGAGAATTTATTTATGGAAATTAATATTGGTTAACTAAGTTATATTATGTAATATTATAATATAATGCTAAAGCCTTGTGTAGTAGTAAATTGAATGAAAGAAGTAATTCACTTAAGTAAAATGGTGAATTAATGTAGTAGTTTACATGAAGAAAATGAAATAATTATGTTAATTAAATTTTCCATTTTCATATATTACATAATATGATAATATATGAAAGGATTTAATACTTGAAAGATAATATGGAAAAGGTGATGAATAATAGAAGAAAATCGATATATATAATATATATATAATATATATATATATATCTATATATATATATTCTATAAAAGGAAGCAGAACTTAGTTATTGAGGCAGATTTCGAAAGACTCAGAGTTCCTTCTGACGAATCTTTAACCTCAACCGCTGTTTAGCCTACTTAACCCCTCTTCATCTAATGTTCTCTTTTCAGTAAATTGTAAGTCACTTGTAATCTTCTGTTTTGTAAATAATCAAGTTGTCTTAAATAAAATTATTTTATTTTAGTTATTTCAATTGTGTATGTATGCGCACTGTTCTTCCTCATGTTATTCCCTCATGTTCTCCTTCCGCGTCCTTATGGTATCAAAGCCATGTTTTGTTGTTGGTAACTGTTTAGTAAGATCTTCTTAATCAACTTCTCCTTTCTGATTCAAAATTATCTTCTTCATCAAAGTTCTGAAGTCACCTTACTTACCTGTAGTCCACTAGTTCGTGTCTAACCTTTGTAAGTCTCCAGGGTGTGAGCAGTCGGGTTATAGAACATAGGTATGAGTCTACTTGGGTAAAACGGAGTATGCATGAATGAACTTTGAGTAAAGATTTTAATTTTGAACAGAAAAGATGATTAGATTGTTTAGGTCTAGCTTTCAGTTAGTAACAGGTTACTTTGCCTCCTGTTCCGGACATAGTAACCAGGAAGAACATAGTTATGAAAACATTAATCAAGTTTTACACAATTGGAATATACCTAGGGTATCTCCAAAAGAAATTTATCAGTCAACTTTTTCAGACAAATTGAAAAAGATTATAATGTCAAAACAGTTGAAAGAGTTTATGCAATTAATAAAGAATATGAAAATTGTAGTTTATTATCACCAGAAGTTATTAATAAACATAGGAAAAAGGGTTACAATTTTATTCACATAGGTCTAGTCCAAGTTGCAGTTAAACCACTCAATCGAAAAGGAATTAATTCATCTATTATCTCTGTCTTAGAGATGCTAGATTTTTAAATTATTATCCAAGTATTATTGGCGCCATGAAAGAAAGTTTGCATAATGGACCTATCCATTTCAATTGCTTTCCAGATTTCACTCTAAGCCTTAGTGATAAAAACTTATTTAAAGCCTTATCATTAAACATTAAAACAGATGGAGAAATAACTCAAATGATTGAAGGATCTCAGCCCATTGCTTTAATTTACAGGATTATTATAAGATAATGAAATCAAACTTAAACGTTCATTCCCTTAATAAAAGTCCAAAAGATCAAACTGTATTAATTCAGAGTTCAACTAATGATGCTAATATTCAAATCCCAAGAACAATTCTTTGGAAGGATATTAATTTACCTAATCAATGGACTTTACCAAATGAATTACCACAGCAGACTATGTTAACAATTTGTTTAAATATTGAAAATATTCGCAGTTTTCTGATGGAACTGTTAAAATTAGTTTGTGAACGTACTAGAAACCAGAATTATTGAAGACATTTCCAGTTCTTCAGTCCCTTCTGTATTCACACTAGAAGAGATTCTGAAGTCCTTAGTAATCCTCATGTTAGGGATGTAAACTTAAAGGTATCCTTAATGACGGACAAGTTAGTCACCCTGTTATACTCAGAATGATACCGTTGAAGATGAAAATTCTCTTCTCCGGCATCCTCAGTTATCCTACACAATCTGATTTTAATGCCCTATTCATAATCAATTACGAGTCATTAAAAAAGATTTCGTGTACAGTGGGGATAACTTAGTTAAAGATTTTAATTCAAAAGAAAACAAAGAAAAGAGACATCTATTCAGATTAATCATCCTACTGATAAGGAAAAGATAAAATAATTAATAGATGGAAAAGATTTATTAAAAATGAAGAGATAATATTACTTTTTACGATTGGTATGAACAATATCAAAGTAAATGTAACGTTATTAGTAAAACCCAGGGACCAAAGAAGATAAAACTAAAGTATCTTCTATTCACCCTCCGTTAGAAACGGTTTTAATCCCAGTAAAAAATACTTCAGTTATTGCTAGTCCCTTCAAAATTCGAGAAGGAAACTAAATGATAAAAAATAATTGAACAATTAAACTTCAGTAACCAAATTTAGCCACAGTAGGTAAACAATTAAATAGAATTGAAAAAAAAAATTTGAAGAAGGTATTATCAGAAAACTGATTCAAAAATGGAACAAACCTCTAATTAAATTACCAGAAAACAGATATAATTTAAGCTACCTAATAAAGATAGTGAATTGGTCCATCTATTGAAAAGTGTTAATAAACTTAAAATCGAACCCGGCCCAAGTGGAACTATTGCTGTTATCGATCAGGTAGAGTCTGATGATAATAATGAAAGTTCTTCTGACCATTCATCTATATCAAACCTTAATGAACAATTAAATAAATTAACAGTCAAAAAACACAAGTATTACTAGAAACTGGTTATTCTAGACCAACTCCTCCAGATTTACAATTTGAAGAGAGAAATCTAGACAAACAGTTTCAGTTTCCTCTAATAAAATTTATGAATGGAATATTGACGGTTTTAGTGAACAAGAAATTCTTAATAAAC